>CM075481.1:745000-930000 GCA_037950665.1 Hypophthalmichthys nobilis | reverse complement strand
TCACTGCTCTTGACTGAATGACTTTTGTAACTTTAATAAAGATTAATCTATTTAATTTACACAGTGAAGTGTTATTTTAAATTTAGTTTACTTTAATCAAATTATGGACCAAATTATTTGTTCTTATTTTATTACTGACTGTTTACTTGTCTTTAATAATGTTTTAAAGGAGACATATCATGAAAATCTGACTTTTTCTGTGTTTAAAGGCAGGTACACACCAAACCGACGCCGACGAACTAGTGGCGACGAAAGCAGACTGGCTCACGTCGGCAGTGTCTGGGTCCAAAGTTGCCCTGACACACCAAACCAACGGCCAAGTAGCATGTCCGTTCTGCGCCTGCGTAAGATGAAATGCCTTTCCGTACCAGCAGGTGGCAGTAGCTGAACAGCCAATCAGAATGATCAGATGGCTCGACGGACCACGAGCTCCGACGCCGATTCAACATGTCGAATCGGCCGAAAAAAAGCCGACAAGGACCAACTTCAGCCGACGGTGCGGAACACACTGAGAAAATTTAGTTGGCCGACGAACAAAAACTGCCTGACGGCCGACCGTCGGCTTGGTGTGTTCCTGCCTTAAGTGCTATAATCGGGTCCCCGGTGCATCTACCAACCCAGAAAGCGTGAAAAAGGACAACCCAGTAACTTTGCTTTGACAAGCCTTTCTCTGCAAGCATGTGAAAATATGAGCTGCTCAGATTTCACTCCCCTTGTGACGTAGGAAGGGGATCTTATTATAATATTACCATCCCTTAATCTGCACGTTTCCACCCACGGAGCCACCATTTTCTTTTCGCAAGCGAAAACGGTGTACCAGTTCTAATGCCATGGCAAAAGTTGGAGCAAAGCATGCTAACTGTTCTGTCGTTGGCTGTACAGACGAGCACTGAACACTATTTACAGTCTCGTTAGCTTGGATAGACTGCAAGTTGACCCTGACAAGCTCGACTGCTAAAAAATTATCGTTTCTGTCCGAGCGATATTTTGGAAAAAATATTAGACCATTCACAGCATTTGATAGCAATCATAAATGTTATGGGGCGTTCACACCAAACGCGACTTGCGCGTAGTTGGACGCTTGAAAATTTTAAGTTTACTTGCTTCATTCGCGCGTGAAATTCACTTCACAACAGATGCTAATTCGCGTCATGTGAGGGGTATCTGCCAGGCGGCAGTCTCAAAATGTATATATATATATATATATATAGTTTAAATTGAGTAAAGAGCATTTTTTACAACTTACCAGATTGTCCGACCTCCTCATTCACTTTCTTCCAAGCAAAATCCTTTTTATTCCTGTTTCTATAAAAGTACGAAGATGTATCGTACAGCTCCGGGTATCCACATACAGCGATGATGATTTTTGTCCTCCATTGTTGTTTTGGATTTCTGCCTCCGCTCGCTACGTCATTATCACGTCACTACTAGAGCAAGCTCCTGATTGGTTAATGCAGCGCGAAAATTCGCCAAAGTTCAGATTTTTCAACGAATCACGCGTTACATGTGTCAAACGCCCGAAACGCTCAATTCGCGCCACGTCATTCGCGCCGCAGGATGTCTATCGCATCTTTACATTTACTTAACATGTAAATCACTCGCGCTTAATGCTTCATTCCCGTCTGGTGTGAACGCACCATTAGCTTGGTGTGTATGGCTCTGTTTGACAAACAGGTACGCTATGTATAGTGGGCGTCCATACGGGTTTGGCACAAAAGATTAACATGACGGCACATGCTAGTGGATGAGTTGAATCAACTCCACAGCAACTACATAAATTTATCCACTAACCATTCAGAAACGTCTAAAAGTTGTAACTTCTTCCTGAGTCTCTCCATCAGTGTCGACTCCGGTTTGAACAATGTAAGGCTGAACACCGTTACTGACAATCCTCATTTTGGCTGCGTGAGATTCTCCAGCTTTGTTGTTGTTGAGCGACCGAAGAGCGAGCTGTTAAAGCTCCGCCCTCTTCTGGAAAGGGGGCCGGGAGCAGCAGCTCATTTGCATTTAAAGGGACACACACAAAAACAGCGTGTTTTTGCTTGCATCTGACTGTTTTATTTCATTGATGTAAGCTGAAAGGAAGAGCTGTTTCTGAGGCAGAGCAAGTTTTCAAGTTTTTTTTTTAATAATGATGTTCTTGCTGAAGTAACCAGCCAACAATCAACTGGGTCGGTCCATCTTAACCCAACTCCAGGGGGACGTCATTACCAGGTGCAGATCTGAAGTGCCACACATTAATGTTAATGTCGCTGCATCTGCTTTCATCTAGCATGGACATATGAGTCCTTCTTCTTCATGCATTACGTCTTGGGAGTTCGAACGACTCCTTCCAGACCCAGTGTCCTGTATCATGTGTCTGCAGCCATGACAGACCTTCATCTTTTATATAGGCTTCATCCTGCTCTGCTTAAAATGCATTATGCATTCATCATTTTCAATTATTCAACCACGTACTCCTTCTATTTGAAGTTTCCTCTCATATTTCAGCCCACTGAAGGGGATCCTTTGAGCAGCAAGAAACTCTTATCTTCTGAAGAGCTGTCGAGCTTAAGTGCAACCATAATGATATTTTTGGTCACAGCTAGCTGACAGACACTAATTCAATCTATGTAAAACCGGACACTTTGGAGCGGATTTACAAAACTGGCTATTAGACAACACTGAAAAGTTCATCATTTAAAGGAACGGTTCACTCAGAAATAAAGACTGCATCTTTTACTCACCCACATGTTGTTTCAATCCTATATGACTGACTTTCTTCTGTTGAGCACAAGAGGAATATCATGCTTTTCTTTCTTTTAAATAATGTAAGTTATTGAGGATAACAAAAAACATAATTAAAGTATTCTATATGACTCATGCACTACATTCTTCTTCTTATTATTATAGTCAAGTTTCAGTCGACTAAATGTCTATTTTAGTCCAGTTTTAGTCACATTTTCGTCATGCTGCATGAATCAGGGTTCGTTCAGATACTGTAAAAGGCAATTCCAGGACTTTCAAGAACTTTTCAAGCACTACTTTTTTTGGTTTTCAAGAACTACAATCAGAGATCTCACTTATCAAACAATATCCTTATTATCTTTCAAAGGTTAATAGATAAGTATATATTAAAAAAATGTTACAAATAAAGTGCAGCACATGCAAAATATGCAGTGACTGTAGCAACTTTAAAGGATTAGTTCACTTCAGAATTTAAATTTCCTAATAATTTACTCACCCCCATGTCATCCAAGATATTTATGTCTTTCTTTCTTCAGTTGAAATTAAATGAAGGTTTTTGAGGATGTTTCTCTATATATTAGGGTTGAAGGTCCACAAGAAAACTCTTAACTTTGAACAACACTTTATAAGGTGCAACTGACAAGAAAAGGTGGGGTGAAGCTGAATCTTGACGCTTTACTTCAAAGAGATCAATCCATTGATGGGAAATCCCCTTAACCACCAAAGGATACTATGACAAAGATATCGCTTTCCTCATTCAAACTGATTCTTTTTTTTTTTTTTTCATGAACATGATTTACCTGAAGAATGAAAGCTGTATCATATACTTGGAAATATATGAGCAATATCACATTCATTGCCATGTGAAATGGCTCTGTATCTATATCAGACGGGCTGCAGTGTTAATTTGCATGAAAAAATTGTATTTGTGTTTTTTCGTCATATTGTCTTTCAATAATTCAAGCACTTCTCAAGTACCTCTTCATAAATATGGCTGTTTTTAAGTGTTTTCCAGGACTTGAATTTCAAAAAGTCAAATTCAAGTACTTTAAGTAGCTTGTACGAGCCCTGTTAAATTGATAATAACAATTATTTTGCTAATAACTATAATTGCAACGATTGTCATTTGAGAAATTTCATCATAATTATTGCACTTTCACCTATAAGCAAAAATCTAGAGAATGTCGACTCGTACACATGGTTTATTTTACCTCATCTAGTGTACTGATTTATTATACGATATTTATCATATAAATGAACACGCTCTGTTTACATTATGAAGACTGGTAAAACAAGAAACGTCTCTAAATCTAAAACAGTGACATTCCTAATGTTTTTCTATGAAAACAACAGCAAAAAAGACTTTGTACCGTCACACAGAGGTTGCGTTAATGCATTTATTCAGAAACCGCAAACAATATAGTCGGGATTCATGTTTGGATTTATTACAGTTCATCACTGAAGGTTTGATCGCAGATTAAGTCGCAGCAAACAGAGCAAACATCTCGTGAGGAAACATAAGACACTTTAATTTAAGAAGAATATTAATGGAGATCATCAGAGCTTCTGCAGTTTAGAGAGAATGTGTGCGGTTGCCAAATTGCCATATTGGTTGCCAGATTGTAAATATTACGTTTTTATTTTTTTAACTACATTAATCTTGTCTTTTTTTGTCAATGATGCATGTTGATATAGTCACAGTTATCGTTTAATGTCGTCTCGTCTTAGTCAAGGAAAAAAGCTTGTTGATGAACACGTTTTGTCATAGTTTTTGTTAACACTAGTTAGTAAGTTGAAGTGAAGAACTGAATCAGTCCAATTTGTGAATGAATCACTCAGACTTCTCTTGTGAACTGGATCAAAGAATTGACTGGAAGAATCAAACTCAAAAGAATGATTCATTCACAAATATGACATCACTACTACTCTCACCAACTGTTATGAAGAGAAAGAGACCAAAAGTTTTATTGAAAAACCACTTGAATTTCTCACACAAAATAAATCTTATAGCTTAAAATGACCTGTGAAACAGCGCAAGACTACTCTTAAGATACTTTTATGGTAATTTTGCAGCTGTCTTATATTTATCATAAAATAGTGGCCAGTATTATCTTTTGTATTCAATGACATAAAATGTCAGGTTTGGAATGACATGAGAGCATGTAAATTATGAAAATATTAATTTTGGGGTGAACAAACCATTTAAAAATAGTCAACACTTGTCTCTGTTAGAACTGTAAGTATAAAAACATTTGTGTCATCAGTATAAACATAATTAAAATTAGATCAACTTGCATTTCTAAAGATATTAAGCTGTTTTCTTTCCCTAACTGGAAATTATCTTGTTTTAAGCAAAAGCATACTTTGTCAAATTTATGCTTAAAACGACAACAAAATCTGGAAATATTTATTTCAAAATATATTTACTGAAAACAGCTTCTCAAGTATCTTGATGCTTTGATAGTTACTGTATGTTTCCGCCAAAACATGACAAAATACTAATTAAGAAAAGGATTTATTGCAGTAGATACATTTATATGTTTGTAAAGCCTAACCTTTCCATCATCAGTCAAAGACAAAGATCCCAAGGACTTGTAGTGTATATGCAAAATCACCACATTCATAATTACAGTATTGTGCTTTCTAATAGAAACACGTCATTCTAAATGACTTCAATTTTCCATTTTCATTAGTGCTTTTCAAAAGCACACAAACGTCAGCTGAGAAGAAAAGCTGAGGGGGAAAAACACTAACTGGAATAAATTGAAAGGACGAGGAATGAATCTTCTGGCAAGCCTGACACTCTTTGTCACCTTTGCAGGGCTCAGTCAAGCAATTTTTATTTGCTTGTTGAGGCTTCGCCAGACATTGTGCTCAGCACCTTTTGTGTAGCTATCAATAAACGCGAATCCTCTCTGGATGTTAACTACCGCAAGGGCGTTCTGTCTTCACAGGCAGTATCTGACGCTATCTGTCAAAGGCACCGAGGCTCGAGTCAATCGCTTTGTTTTCAATCGCCAGGTGCACCTTCGGGCGGTGCAAAAAAACGCCACTCATCTGTTAGCGCTTTACCCTTTTCCTTCTTTATTCTCCCTTCTGATGCCTGGAAGAACATTTTACATGGTTAATTCAAGGCAATTATTCAGTTGACTTCCATTTGGAGCGCATCTATATTCCACAGGTGACGTCCCACGCGCTCTCACGTCCCCGCTATAATCAAAAAGGTTTCCAGCTACGTTAATGTCTTCATTAGCAGCCGGCGTTCAAGAGAGGATGAGCAAGTCACTCGGGGCAAAGAGCAATTTTATGTAAATCAATGGAACGTGAAGCTACCATAAATAGAGTAACACACATGTTGGTGTAAGCTAACGCTACATTTGATCATGGCTAGTGTACGGGTGTCGTTTGGTTTATAAATCTGTCTCATTAACGCCGCAGGCTGTATTTCACTGGATCTTTTTTGTCCGTGTGGTTTCGGAGTTTAGACACCTACTGGCGTGGAGGCACAACGTTTATTTACTATCCGCTAAAATATTAAATTAATATTAAATCAAAATAGCATAATAATGGTGTAACCCTAATTTACATTAATGGTTGCAGAATTAATTGTTAATATTAGTAAAGTAGTATAATTGGAGAATGAATTAGTATTATTGGTAATATAATATACTGATAAAATTTATTACATTTTAGTTTATTTTATTTTAGGCTGAGTAAACAATAAATATATTAAAATAGCAAACTAATACTATCATCTTTATTTACATTAATGCTATAATTGCAGAATTAATTATTATTAGTAATGCAATATAATCACATAATTAATTAGTATTATTGGTAATATAATATTTTGATCAAATGTGTTAAATTTTAATATATTTTTATTTTAGATGAGTAAATAACTAAATATTATAATAAAACAGCAAATTCCCAAATTGACCTTAATGCTCTAAATGCAGAATTAATTATTGTTATTAGTAATGTAGTATAATTGCAAAATTAGTATTATTCATAATATAATATATTGATAAAATTAATCACATTTTAATTGATTTTTATTTTAGATGAGTAAATATGAAATAATTTAAATGGCAAATTGATGCTGTCACCCTAATTTAGATTAATGCTTTAATTGCCAACTTAATTAGCATTATTAATAATATAATATAATATTCAATATTTTTTTTTATTTTAGATAAGTAAATGCTAAATATTAGATAGCAAATTAATGTGGTCACCCTAATTTACATTAATGCTCTAATGGCAGAATTAATTGTTTTTATTAGTAATGTAGTATAATTCCAGAATTAATTAGTATTATTGGTAATATACCATACAGATTTTTTATTTTTAATTCAGATGAGAAAATAGTACATACATTTAAAAGGCAAAATAATGCTGTCACCCTAATTTGGATCATTTCTTTAATTGCTCACTTAATTAGCATTAATAATATAATATAATATAATATAAATTATTTTTTAAATTTTATTTTAGATGAGTAAATACTAAATATTACATTAAAATGGCAAATTAATGCTGTCACCCTAATTTAGATAATTGCTTTAATTGCTCACTTAATTAGTATTACCAATAATATAATATAATATAATATAAATGGTAAATTAGTGTTGTCACCCTAATTTAGATTAATGCTGTAAGTGCAGAATTGTTTTGTATTATTAATTCTATAATATATTTTAATACAATTTATTATTTTAGATATGTAAATACTAAATATTATATTAAAATGGCAAATTAATGCTGTCACCTGAATTTAGATTAATGCTCTAATAACAGAATTAATTATTATTCATCTGACTGATATTTTCCCTTTAAGTAGCTTCAATGAAGTTCTAGTTATTTATTGTACAGGTTTTTGAACATCAACGCTCTTTATTACCAATACTGCAGGAAGATTGCTATAGTTAGATGTTTTAATACTCAAATGATGGCAGTGATTCCAATCTCTCTGCAAAACCTGTACTTAATTCAGCACCTGTGTGTGTGACTGACAGGTGACAGCGGATATGTGTCAAAATACATCTGTGCATTATTATCGCCAACATAAATCGAGACAGGAATTCACCTGGGATGGAGGCGGAATGGGATCTGACATGTCTGAAATTGAACCCTCACCTCCCACGTGAAGCCACGACATCAGCTGCTGACCGACGAGCGGAAAAAGCCTTCACAAAACAATATGCATGCATGTTATTTTAGGAGACCAGACAATGTGACAAAGGTGAATGGACACATGGTCCTGTGCAGAAAAGGCCATAAAAAGAGCGGTTACCAACAGCAACCCTGTGTGCTGTTCCCACACACTGTAGAAATGGATATAAAACTCCTGGTGATTCATTGAAGCTCTTCCCTTTAGCAGAAATAATCAATGATAACAGGTGCTACTGTCAGAGGTGCAGCATTTCATTTACCCCTTTCAGCAAGACTGAACAATAAGACTGCACAGAAGGGACAAATTGCTCGTTTTCAGTTTTTAAAAATACAAAACTTGACACTTTTAATTAGTGGTGCTTGCACATCTTATTATTAGGGGCCAAACACTGATCTATTGTAATCGTTAGTGTTCTTATTATTCTCCTTCTTCCGCTCTTGAGTCTATGGCAGCCCATAGAACCGTATGGTAAAGGTTTGGCACACTGATAGAGGTCAATCCTAACATTAACCACACCGATTTTGGAGTCTCTAACTCAATCCTTCTAGCGCCACCAACTGTCCAAAGTTTCACTAACATTCATGCTAATAACTTTTGAACCATAAGGGCTAAAACCAAAATTCCTCTGATTCCTTGGTTTCCTTGTCATTTACAGACATGAGAATTTTTTCGCCATTTTGAATTTTCTGAAAAACCTACTTTTTTAACTCCTCCTAGGCCGTTGCTTCAATTTTCACTAAAAATTTTCACCACTAGGTGGCGCTGGTCCGAGTTTCATGAAAATTGAACCAGATCATCTTCAGACCATGCCGACAAAAAATTATGGAATTCAAGTCAATTTGTTGAACCGTTTTCGAAAACGTGAGAACAAATTATATGTATCGCTTGCGAAAATAGATGTAAGGCTGTATCTCCACAATGCAACGCATATTCAGACCAAACATGGTCCATGTCATCACAAGCATTACCTGAGGTTACATGTTGTGTTTCAGCGAAGCGCCACCTACTGATACGGAGATACGAAAAATGGCTGTTTTTGCTTAATACTTATGAACAGTTTGTCCAAAAATCAAAGTGGTCTTGTTAGATTTGGGGCGGCATGCTGAGTTGAATGATTTTTGTAGTAAAATGCTGTATTTTGCGAACTGATGAACGTATCATTACGTAACTCGGTCATCGGCACGATGCCCTGAAGGAGTCTGAGAAGATTCCGACCAAAAAAATGATTTACATGCTTATAACTTTGGATGCTGTTGACTTATTTTCATAAGAGTCATCTCCTTGGATTCCTAAATGCTTGCGGAGTCCAACGATACCAAACATGCTAGGCTTTGCCTTATGGTTTGTGCAACGTTGTGATTTAGCATTAAAAAAACTTCCGCCATTATCATCGAAACCGTTAGCCTAATCGAGACAAAACCACAGTAGGAAATTCGGCAACGTAGGTCATGGGCTACATGCTAATGACCAAATGTCAAAATGTTGATAGTAAGTGGCAAAAAAATGCAATCAAAGTCAGGTGTAGGTAATTTTTTAAGTGTTTATACATATAAATGTCTAAAACTCCTAAACTAAATTAGATATTTTCACCAAATTAGACACGCTTATGTATGGGGGTACTCAGAGGACACAAGAAAAGCAGTGGGACTGCGATAATTGAACAAAACATGAAATTGGCTCTAACTATACCGTTGGTCTGATTGACTTCAAAATTGACAAGCAGTGTCTTTGTCTCAGTTGCTATCTTAGTTCATTATGACAGTGGTCTGCTGCTAGCTTCCTTGTTTACTTCTGTTGTGTTTGGCCCCTTAATTGCTGCTTGCAGCTATATTATATTATAGATTCTGTACAAACCTTGGCATGTAACTCATCCCGTACCGACCCATGAATAAGGTGTCAAATTGAGCGGCTTAGGAGCAGTGTGCTATGGCTTTTGTAAGCGATCGGGCGTATGACTTTCACAAATCGGGCAAAAATCCCATAGACTTAACACTAGACAGAATTTTGCAACATCATATCTCTGCATCAGAATGTTGTAGATTCTTGAGTTCAGGCATATTTGGTTCATCTTAACAAGCAGCCAATAAATACTGATATTTAAACTTCCCAGCCATGCCCTAGCAACCATTTAGAGCACCCTAGCAACCATTTGGCAACATGAACACACCATATCGCAGCATCAGAACATGAGTTATGCAAAAGACCCTCTCATTTTCTTCAGAAAACATACATGTCTAGTTGCTTATTAATATTGCTTATGAATGTGAGGCTGACAATACAGATGAGTAACACCTAAAACCCCTGTGTACGAAAGTGCTGATACTAATTTAACATGTGAAGCAGCCATTTACAAAAGGTACAACATGGAAAAAACAACCCAGTTAATTCCAAGGGTCAGAGTGAAGGTGAAAAATGATGATGAAAAGAAATCAGGGGGGAAAAAAGGATGATATTGAGCTCTCTAATACAAAATCACGACTACTTGTGCTATACAGTGAGCTCAGAAAATGATGCCGCATTGTTGGGTTGGTGAAAGCGTAAGGATGGCGCCTGTTGATTCTCTCATTGGAGTGTTCCTATTAAATTGCATGAGGACACAGCTAGAAGGAAAGTATTCTGTCAACTTGCATCAAGAGATTTACCCGAGATTCACATTTACTCGAAATTGCATTTCATGGGGCCATCCACACTGTGTGAACGCTCCTGTATCCATTAGCTCCCAGCACATTTATTTTTAATAAAACCCCCTCAAATCTCCCCGGCTCTGTTCCACAACATAGTGAGAGACTTCTAAGGACCAGCGACATAGGTGAGGGATCTGGAACACTCTACAAACGCAGAAACTCATATGAACAGTGCTGTGAAACTCACAGTTCATTTCAATAGTTTGGCATTACCTTTGTTGCTATAGGCAAACGACACGATAATCTAATTCATTAATAATCTAAGCATACAAATTGACAGCACACACAAATAATAGGTACAATTTAATTTTATTTAAATTTCTTTATTTTGTTATTATTAATGTATTTGTTAAAATATTAATATAATGTAATATATTTTATATTTAAAATATTGTAATAAAATATAAAAATAATAAATATAACAATATAAATGTATAAATACTCATCTAAAAATTATAAACACTGTTATTAATAATTTAAGTATTACTTATATAATCTAGTTAAATCTAAAATTAAAAATATTTTATTAAAAATATATTATATTATAATAATAAATACGTTAATAATAATAATAACATTTAAGTAATTTAAAGTATATTATCTTTGATTATTTATATTATCAAATGCTATATATATATATATATATATATATATATATATATTTTTTTTTTTTTTTTTTTTTTTTTTCATTGTTGGGTGGAAACAGCAAAATCTCAAGAGTTAAATCAGCTCTGCTCAGAGTACATATGGTCCCTCTCTAAATAGTGTTAAAGTAACTCTGAAGCAGAGTTAAAGTTAATGACATAATTAAGTGATAAATTAAGTGATGATTGAGCATTAGTGATGAACACCTGCTGTTAACAAGCAGAATCACTGAAGGAAAAGAGAAACACAAGAACTACAACTGACAGCTATAGTTCTTGTGTTTCTCTTTTCTTCAATGATTGTTAACAGCAGGTGTTCATCACTAATGCTCAATCATCACTTAATTAATCTGTGATTTTGCTGTGAACCTTGTATTTCCAAAAACACTACTTTTCAGAACCTCGAATGTGTCATAATATCATTAACATCTATCAAAATCTAGCTCAAATGTAGTTATAAGGTTTTTGACCAGCGAATTTTGGACATGTTTTGATGTTTTGTCCATCATTAGTAGTAGTTGTGACTTTAATACATGTAAACAGCCACATCTGAGGCAGTAAGTGCATAGCATTATGTTTTCATCAACTTACAGTTTATTGCAGCTATGTGTTTTTCTGTCATTTGGCCAAAATCTCATGTTATTAAAGGCTATTTTAAGACAGTATTGGCTATGACTCTTTTCCGCTCCTCCAATACAGAAATCACCAGCCTTTATGTATAGTGTTTTTTGGGTAAATAAAATGCTGTACTTATTCAAAGAACCAGTTCTTTATTTATCATTGCATTGCAAACAAGCAGAGATGTGTGTGCCACTTCATTCATGATAGAGGCGGGAGGAGTTATGAGGTTTGACTGACAGTTTGGGGATTCAATGGATTTAGTCACAAGCTCTTTTTAATATTTGTCATTGGTTAAATATTTGCAAAACCTACAGACAGATATAAAGGGCCAATAGAAATGATTTATGAAAACAAATTACAATGTAGAAATATGGAGAAACAAGGCTTCCGCCCGACAGCGACAACACTGTATATAAAAATGCTGCCTTACAAAGGCAGCTCACTATGTTTTGGAACAGAGCCTCCATCGCAGCCTGGTCATCTGGCCATAGCTGCCGTCCACACCGCAGGTCTACCCCAGCAGCAGGGGGCAGTATTGTGTAGACAGACGTGTGGGGGTGTACATACATACATACCGACACATGTTGGCACAGTGCCGTTCCATTGGGCCAGTGAGTTGGGCACCGCCTCACACCTGATGGCACTGGCACCATGGAGAGTGTAACCTGGATTACACTCGAAAAGCACAACCGTGCCCAATCCAAAGTCATTCCCAATGCGCTTCCCATAGCGAGGCTCGGGCACGGAGCTGCACTGGGAAGCACTGGTCCTTGGAACAGCTGCAGAAATGCAAGTAGAAAAACTTATATTTTTGGAAATCTGCAAACCAAATATACACTATACCCTTCAAAGGTTTGGAGTCAGTGACTTTTACATTACTGCAAAATAGCAAAAAAAGTATTCTTTTCCAACATAGCCTTAACTTAAGTTTACTACAGATTAGTTGGGAATTACATACCTTGATACACAAAATGAAAACCTTTAGCTGTATTTGGTCCCTCGGTTTTGAACCTGATGGTGATTTCATTGGCAGAGCTCAGCGGCAACGGCTCTCCTATGAAATGAGAAATTTGAGGAGGTGAGGAAAAGAAAAACAGTTCTGTTATCTGTCTTCAGCTACAACAACGGCATAAATGAGATCATCAGTATGTCTGCGGAGTGCTGCCACATCAACGGGGTTAAAGGAGATGATGTTTCTTCAGCACGCCAACAACAGCGGTCCAAAGGTCTGACTGAGACTACGAGTGAAAATGTGTGTGTGGCATCCTTTTCTATTTTAATACAACATGCTTTTTTACAAATTATATTATTTACAGTGTCGGCATAGAAATTTGAGTGAAAAGTTGAACATCATTGTCATTCGATTGCATTGCACTCGACATGTTGCTAGGCAAACAACACAATAATCTATTCAGATTAATTCAGTTTATTGCCAAGGCAACATTTCTAATTTTCATTTAGTAATATTTATATGTTGTTGTTTTTTTTATTTACATTTTTAATAGTTAAATAATAACAACCCTCTGTTTAAATGTGCAAACATTCAGCAGCCCAACAGCATGTCAGAAGCACATTAACAACAACACAAGGATCAGCGCCGTGGGAATGAGACCTGACTGCGACAGTCCTACATGTAGTTTAATGTCATCTTGTCTCGGAAGACGTGTCTCGGCCTTTAGTTGGTCTCACACGGTAAACAAAACCTTTTACCTGAGTGAGAGCCGTAGGTAGAGGTGAGGAGCGGAGACTCGGTGGAGGGCCCGTCAAAGATCTCCACCACATCATTAGAGCTCATCTGGAAGAACATAAACTGGCCGAAGAGAACTGTAGTGAGAGACAGAGGGGAAAAAAAAAAAAAGAGTCTTCTTAAAAATAGACACAAACTACAAACATTCACTGTTGCTTCTTAGTCGTTGGTGTATTAGACCTACAGTGTATTTATATCTTTACAGGTCGGTATAGAATCTACAGAAATTTTTCATCAGCTGGCGTCACTTCCCAGAGGAAGTTTTTTTGCTGAGTTTTGCTCTTTCGTAGGATGAAAATGAAAGCAAACATGACCTTATTTACTTTAAAATAAATATAGACATACAATAATAGATCATATTTCATACAGTAACAGTAATAGTTCATATGGGGATCTCTCCCTGTTTGTAGGCTTATTCATCAGTTTGTGGTATCTATATATCTATCTGTCTGTGTCTGTCTGTCTATCTATCTATCTGTCCGTCTGTGTGTCTATCGATCGATTGATCTATCTATCTATCTGTCTATATTTCCGTATGTCTGTCTGTCTGTCTGTCTATCGATCGATCGATCGATCGATCGATCTGTCTATATTTCGGTATGTCTGTCTATCTATCTATCTATCTATCTATCTGTCTGTCTGTCTGTCTGTCTGTCTATCTATCTATCTGTCTGTCTGTCTGTCTGTCTATCTGTCTGTCTGTCTGTCTATCGATCTGTCTATATTTCCGTATGGCTGTCTATCTGTCTGTCTATCGATCGATCTGTTTATATTTCGGTATGTTTGTCTATCTATCTATCTGTCTATCTGTCTGTCTGTCTATCGATCGATCGATCTGTCTATATTTCCGTATGTCTGTCTGCCTGTCTATCTATCTATCTGTCTGTCTGTCTATCTATCTGTCTGTGTGTCTATTGATCGATCTATCTGTCTATATTTCCGTATGTCTGTCTGTCTGTCTGTCTATCGATCGATCGATTGATCTGTCTATATTTCCGTATGTCTGCCTGTCTATCTATCTATCTATCTGTCTATCTATCGATTGATCGATCTGTTTATATTTCGTTATGTCGGTCTATCTATCTATCTATCTATTTATCTATCTATCTGTCTGTCTGTCTATCGATCGATCAATCGATCTGTCTATATTTCCGTATGTCTGTCTGTCTGTCTATCAATCTATCTATCTATCTGTCTGTCTATCTATCGGCCTGTCTGTCTGTCTGTCTCTCTATGGATAATCAGAAACAATTGATATATTACAAACATCTCATTAATGAAGTTTCTTTCTAATGGGTTGAACCACTAACAGAAATGGCATTCTCCCTTAGTGGCTTTCAAAGGGACCTCGGGTGAAACAAGTAGTCCTAGAGCTAATAAAACTTTGAGTATATGACATCTTCAAAAATATAGCTCATATTTCTGTCCCCCCTTATAGCAGTGCTCCCAACACAATCATCACTTATTGAATTTAGTAGTAACCAACCCTACCAAAGTCACAGCACAAAAGCCCTAACAAGAGATTGAAACTTCTGCAGGGAAATGCAATAAATTAATATTGCAACTCTAAATAAAGCTATAAAACAGTAGAGGAGTCGATACTCGACCTGTAAAGAGAGTAAGTGAATGTGTTTCGCCAGAGGGCCTCAGAACAGAATCTGCCTTCAGGCAATCTCCGCACATTAGACAGATGATAAAACACTATAGAACACCAGTGAGAAAAGGTGAGAAAAACAGCGCCATATGTTTGTCATTTCCTATGAATAATTCACAATCACACTTGCTCTTTCTTTCTACTTTCAGGCATTTGAAGGAAATGTGTTTCCTGTAATTGGATGAGGTACGGTAGTTGCACATTTGTTTCGTTTGAAAGCAGCAGCAGCACATTTAGTCAATTTCAGCAACATATGAAGTTAACCTGAGGAGGAAAAACAAAAATAACGTAATAATACAGCCAAAGCACACGAAACACTGACTTTCTAAAATCGTATACTTCAGGAGCATTACAAAACATCATTTTTAAATCAGCGTTTTCCTGTAAAAATAACAAAAACCAGATGCATGTACAATAGTGGCCAAAAGTGATTGTTAAAAATTTCTCCAATGCAAATCTGTAGTATTTTTCACCCATTTTATAGCCTGCCAGGTTAAAAAAAAAATCATAAGTTTGTGACATATTCACATAGTGATGGTTTGTCTCATGAATATTAATTAGGTGATACACCACACTGCTAGGTGAACTTCCTGGAGTGCCTAGTCATGAAATTAATTAATATTCATGAGTCATAGCTATAGTATTCATTCACATCCTCCTGCATGTTAAGTTTCGGTAATATGTTTACACAACCTTTTCCCTTGTTTTTATAAATATTTCAGTATATCTCCAGTAAGTTTTAATACAGAGATCAGGTCTGCATGCACTTCAAAAGACATGTCAACAATTAACATCAAATTACAGCTCTAAATAACTTAGTTCAACAATTAACATTAACAGTTTTTATAGCATCTCCAAAATCCAGCTTTTCATAACTGACTGTTAAACAGTAAATATTTTCTGATTGGCAGTCACTGGCATTGACAAAACAAATGTATGTATCATTGTATCATGTATCATCTTCAATCAGCTCCTTTTTAACCACCTCTATTATCATATAACAAACTCTCCTGGAATTAATATTTCAGAGGATGAGATGCCAAAGGCCCTTCGGGTATGTGGTTTGGCAAGCTTAGCCAATCTTATTATAATACAGGTACATAATATGAGTTAGAAAATCAATATCATGCATTCACTGCACGATTAATTCTGACAGACTCAAAGGACGCTGGCTAATTGGGTCTTCTGTTGTTTTGTATACAAGAACAGTGTGGTGTTTGATCTTCACCCAATGTCAGATAAGTAACACTATTCTCCACATGCACAGTACGCAGGTCACACATGCTGTCTGGTTGGACATGATTCTCCCCTGAGGACTGATAAATTAAACAAGATCCATGCAGGACCAATCAAAATGATCTGAGCTCGACGTTAACGTGCGCAGACTAGAAGGCTCAGCCTTTTCAACTTTTAATGGTTTATTAAGTCAAGGAAATGGCACTGCTGTTGGCTAGGCAACCACTTTCCTTCTCAACAAGGAAAGCAAATCCAGTAGACATCTTTACAGCTGAGGTCACCATTGTGATCTAGAAGGGTAATGGTGAACGGCTGTTCTTGTCCTTAGCAATCTAACAGTGGCTCCGGGCTTTTACAGTAACGATTGTGCATTAGACAAGTGAACAAATAAATCAGCGATGGATCTCAGCGAGGTTTCTTTTCAGCCAGAATCTGCTGAAGGACCAACAAAAGCAGCTACTTTTTTAGCTGCCTTTGCCTCAGATGTGTTTTTCTCAATTTATTTTTCCACCCATAACATTTCAAAAAGCTGAGCTAGAAAATGAACTGAGATGAATCTGATCGATCTCTTTTAATAGTTTTACATCATCACATCATAGGCCCCATCCACTGGCATTCAGTCGCTTAACTCTGACATTTGCCTATTCTGGATGTGAGCGTTGCGTCAAAGACGAATAGAAGCCATTATAGCCACTGACGCTGTCTACGCTAATACAGTATACAGATGTGTGTTCAGTTTCTGAAGTCATTATAATGACTGACACCGTCTACGCTGATACAGTATACAGATGTGCATTCAGTTTCTGAAATCATTATAATGACTGACGCCGTCTACGCTGATACAGTATACAGATGTGCGTTCAGTTTCTGAAGTCATTATAATGACTGACGCCGTCTACGCTGATCCAGTATACAGATGTGCGTTCAGTTTCTGAAGTCATTATGATCACTGACGCTGTCTACGCTGATACAGTATACAGATGTGCATTCAGTTTCTGAAATCATTATAATGACTGACGCTGTCTACGCTGATACAGTATACAGATGTGCATTCAGTTTCTGAAATCATTATAATCACTGACGCTGTCTACGCTGATACAGTATACAGATGTGCGTTCAGTTTCTGAAGTCATTATAATCACTGACGCTGTCTACGCTGATACAGTATACAGATGTGTGTTCAGTTTCTGAAATTATAATCACTGACGCTGTCTACGCTGATACAGTATACAGATGTGCGTTCAGTTTCTGAAATCATTATAATCACTGACGCCGTCTACGCTGATACAGTATACAGATGTGCGTTCAGTTTCTGAAATTATAATCACTAACGCTGTCTACGCTGATACAGTATACAGATATGCGTTCAGTTTCTGAAATTATAATCACTAACGCTGTCTACGCTGATACAGTATACAGATGTGCGTTCAGTTTCTGAAATTATAATCACTGACGCTGTCTACGCTGATACAGTATACAGATGTGAGTTCAGTTTCTGAAATCATTATAATGACTGACACCGTCTACGCTGATACAGTATACAGATGTGTGTTCAGTTTCTGAAGTCATTATAATCACTGACGCTGTCTACGCTGATACAGTATACAGATGTGAGTTCAGTTTCTGAAATCATTATAATGACTGACACCGTCTACGCTGATACAGTATACAGATGTGCATTCAGTTTCTGAAATCATTATAATGACTGACACCGTCTACGCTGATACAGTATACAGATGTGCGTTCAGTTTCTGAAGTCATTATAATCACTGACACTGTCTACGCTGATACAGTATACAGATGTGTGTTCAGTTTCTGAAATTATAATCACTAACGCTGTCTACGCTGATACAGTATACAGATGTGCGTTCAGTTTCTGAAATCATTATAATGACTGACGCCGTCTACGCTGATACAGTATACAGATGTGCGTTCAGTTTCTGAAATCATTATAATGACTGACGCCGTCTACGCTGATACAGTATACAGATGTGCGTTCAGTTTCTGAAATCATTATAATCACTGACGCTGTCTACGCTGATACAGTATACAGATGTGCGTTCAGTTTCTGAAGCCATTATAATGACTGACTCCACACGTTTGAGTCTGTCGACAACAGGACAAATGGAAAAGTTCACTTTGACGGGTCCAGTTTAAAAAGCTGGCTTGAGTCTCTGTACGGACTTCAGTAGGATCTCAGTGTCAGAAACAAGTAGATGGTTTATTTTAAAGGCGTCCCGGAAAATGTGAGAAAATTTTTGGGGGGGCATTTTGTTTTGTGAGTGAAGCACAGTGGAACGGAGAGTTCACAAAGAAACTTTTCCTGACAGATGAAGCAACTGTATTGGATCTGACAGCAGCTGCATCACAAATCGAAAGTAAATGATTTCATAATGCTTTGTCTGTAAATGACGGTTTGATATGGATAATGTTTTCAAAACACTTACTCCTGTGCAATTTGACAATTTCGTTGCTTTTTTGGAGTTTTCAGATTTAAAAAAAAATCCTTGAATGAGCGCGGACACATGAATCACGGTCACACGCACACGCTCAGAGCAATATTGTTTTAGCTAAGTTTTATAGTATTCAAATATTTTGTCATTAATTAATATGAATTAATATAATTAGCCTTTTTGCTTGACTACGTTATCAAACAGCTAATAATTTGTCGCTAATGTTACACACACCGTTCCCGTTCTTCATCTCAGACAGAGTCAGACAGCTGCCTGCTAACAAACGCTTTGAACAACTCAGAAGGTCTGTGGAGAAAGGCTTACAGTTCATCATAACATCGTAATAGACTCGCTATATTGCTAAATCTAAACAATTTTTCATATCAACAGAAAATATACCGGGATAACCTGGCTTCTCTCGAGACTGTCCTGCTTCAGAGGAGTCATAGTTAATGATATGCTAAAGCCTGCCGGCACGTTGTTGTGATTGGTTACAAGGTAGTCTGTGACGTCACAAACACCACCAATTTCAGACCGCGGGTTTTAGACTGTCTTTAGTTTACTGCAGTTTCAAACATAAAATACTCAGCAATGGTGCTGACTTATGAATTTGCACATGGTTTGTCTTAAAGCATATTAAAAACACTACTTAGACATATAAACAACATTAAAAACTTGATTTTCACCACAGGGGGTCTTTAAAATAATAAAAAGATCCATGTCATGACCCTTTTAAACTACTGCAAAATAGTCCATCACATTATCCTATTTCCAGTACAAACATAAGATCGTGTCAAAAATAAGGTCCACACCATATGCTCCTTCAACAACAGAGAGTCGGCAGGTGGATTAGAGACTAACTAGACTTTAATGCAGACAGAATGATGGGAAGAAACGAAACGGCCTGTTGCTCCATCCACGGGGAGACCCGATGCTACGCCTCAATGCTAGCACACTATAGAACTTCAAACGCTTGCAGACAACATGGATATAAACCCCCACCGCTTTGACACAAACTCTGTGTCAATTATTCAAGGCGGCGCAACAGACAGTAACAACAACAGCGACAACAAACATTTGTGCTAGCAAAGCGGCAGAGCTGAAAGTCGTATTGGTGCAGTTAAAACTCGGTGACTCATCTCTCTTGAGTACGATTCTTCCCAGCATGTTCCTCACTACCAGCCCACCAGGCTAGCCGCAGGCAGTGTTCATACACTTGCCTTGCTTTCCAGCGACAATCAAGGAAAAGTTTTACACCAAAACAACTCTGGAGCTGCTTTACATGCTCTTCTGCCCCCGTCTTGACTACTGGCCCGCGTCGTTTTAAAATGCCCAATTTATGCTCCTTACAAGAACATAATTTTATTTTTGGGGTCTGCTAGAATACATTTACATAATTTAAAGTTCTGTTAAAGAGCTCCCGTCTCTTTAAAGCAGCCTCTCCGAAAAAGCCCAGTCTGCTCTGACTGGTCAGCCAGACAAATCACAACAGATAAACCATTAAAAATATTCAAAATAAAATAAAAACTAAATATACAGTAACTATAATAATAAAAATAATAATAATGATAAAAAAATTTAATTTTAAATTTTTTTTTATAAATTATCAAATTTATCATTCAATTTTACCAGTAATATCATCAATTTTACCAGTAAAATTAAACAAAAACTAAATTAAAATGAACACTAGACTGTGCTGAGCAATTTAACACTGTTAAATATTTTAAATGACAGATAGTTAGCACATTAACTCTGGTAGAAAATTAGAAACTTTAAAATGATAAATAAATAAACATTTTCTTGCATTTATTGTATCCCTCATGTTTTATGACACTCCCTTATATTTTCTAACATTTATTGCATTCCTCATTTTTTTGCATCCCCATATTTTCTTGCATTTATTGCATCGCACATATTTTCAGCATTTATTGCATTCCCCATATTTTTTTTGGATCCCCATATTTTCTTGCATTTATTGCATCACCCATATTTTCTGCATCCCCATATGTTCTAGCATTTATTGCATCACCCATATTTTCTAGCATTTATTGCATCCTCCATATTTTCTTGCATTTTTTGTTTCTCCATAATTTCTAGCATTTATTGCATCCCTCATATTTTTTGGATCCCCATATTTTTCTTGCATTTATTGCATCGCCCATATTTTCTTGCATTTATTGCATCCCTCATATTTTTTGGATCCCCATATTTTCTAGCATTTATTGCATCCTCCATATTTTCTTGCATTTTTTGCATCCCCATATTTTCTAGCATTTGTTGCATTCCTCATTTTTTTCCATCCCCATATTTTCTGAAACTCCCTCATATTTTAACTTTGCAGGTTACATGCACAAACAGCTATATTACACAGTAAAGAAAAGCTAAAACCAAAAAAAGCACAATAAGTGCCCTTGATTATGCGTTCAGAGCTCGCTTCTTCAACACTGGCTTTCATGTTAATTGCATTAACCTGTAGTTTGGTTTGAGTCGAAGAGTGCAAAGGTGGAACAAGCGTGTACAGCAGACGTCTCCACTCAGAGATAGAAATGGGTGATTGTGTGTACAAGTGTTTGTTGAATCCACAGCTCCACACGTGGGTGTCTGCAGTCATTCGGCAGTGTTTGATGCGACACTGGCCCGCGGGCACGTCCTTACACCCGTGCACACAACCCCCGTACCGGGAAGAGCCACGTGTCCTCGGGGTGAGATTTTTGCGCTCACGCTCTCTGGAACATCTGCCACCAGTTTAAGGGGGTGTGAATTTGGAATGTTGACAGGGAGCAAGTTGGGATTAGCGTGAGCAATGCAACTATACATCGAAGTCATTGTGATTGGCATAAAAAGACCCGAGCCCTGCGTGAAACACGAAACTGTCTGCTGCAGTTTACATAAATCTAATAGAGTCCCTAATGCAGGAGCTCTCACGACGCTGCCAAGATTTCTCATACGCTGGAAATGCTGAGGGACTCCGGTACAACGGGAACAGATTTTCTGCCGTACTGCCCAGATGCACAATGTACGGTTGGTCGACAACTTTCTATAAACACGCGTGCAGGAGTCTAATATGTACAATTCATGCCTAAGGCGCTCGTTTGGCAGCTGTGAATAATTCAGTTTTCCTCTCAAAAGACAGATGCTATTTAAAAAATGTCCAGATTTATTATTTGTGACAGAATAATTAAACGTTAAAAGCTGGGCAAAGAAACGGAGAACTGCCTTATTATTTCGTTCAAAAGGTCCTGTATAATTGATGAGCTTAAATGAGAAATAAATTCTTCTGGCAGTTCTGTTCAGAGGCGAAAACATCCCTCTGTTGGTGAACCGACGTCTTATTGATCTCCAACAGGGTGCATTTTTAACAAAATAAAACCTTAATTGAAGTTTTGGTTAATTTTCCCTTTTAGTCATTAAAGTAAACATGAAAAACATTTTACTTCCATAATTGGACACATGATAGTTAATGAGAAAAATAAGTGCAAATATGAACTTTATGGACATCAGGAATTGACATGACATTAACAATACTTTTATAATGCATTAATTATAAAGGCTTTAAGTAAAGCGTTACCGAAATGTTTTGTAACATTATATATGTCTTTATTGTCACAATTCTTACCATTTCTTTGAATTAACCATTTAAAGCAAAGAAAAATAGTTCAAAACCTGATGAAATGTCATTAGCCAATTATTTGCATCAAATATTTGTACAGAAATATATAAGAAACTGTCTCTGTCAGAGACTAAAAATACCATGGAGTGAAAGTCACTATTCTGACCATGTTCTGTTTTAAATCTGAGGATGAAAACTCTAAAACTCTGAGTTGAGAGGTTTTTTGAAGAGTAGAGAACTTCAAGTCCTGTTTGATGTGATATTTTAAGAAGACCTTCAGCGCTTGGTGTCTTTCTTCCTGCAGACAGTTAAATCATCAGAACACTTTCATAATCAAGTGAGACGCCCTACAGCATCATCCCTAAACTCTTACCATTTAGTAGAGTTAGAACAGACTTAATAATATAAACTTCTAAAATCTGAAGTGGGTTTGATAAAAGACATGAAAGACGGGCTACTCATATTAATTTTGGGATGTGTGTCTTTGGAACACTTTCACACAGTTTTCTTGGACAGTTCATGTAAGGTTTGAAACTGGTATGAAAGTACTTCAAAAGTGAATTGAATATCATTACATATAATTTGCTAATGGCAGCTCGCATTCAGCACATATCTTGCAATGCATTAGTGGGAAACAGACATGAGTTTTTCTGTGCATCTGAAGTTTCAGTAAGTTAAAGTGTTAAACAGCTGCCGCTAGATTCCCAGCGGTTTGTACAGTGATGATGGAATCATAACGCGGTTTAGAACCAAATATTACAGTATGAGGGGGATTTTCATCTAAATCCACTATGGGCCAAACAATCAAAAACAGACAAGTTATTTAAAAAATATACGCTCCTTTTTTTTTTTTCTTTAAATCAATAAAATATTAATATACACTCTAAAAAATGCTGGGTTAAAAACAACCTAAGTTGGGTTGAAAATGGACAAACCCAGCAATTGGGTTGTTTAACCCAGGGAGTTGGTTGTTTTAACATTTACATTTATTCATTTGGCAGACGCTTTTATCCAAAGCGACTTACAAGTAAGGAATATAACAAGCGAGTCGCCATGACGAGGCAAAATAGACACAAGAAGTGCTCACAATACAAGTTTCAGACATTGCTCAGAGTATCATAAGCTAATATAGAGAGAGATTAAAGGAAGTGAAAGGATAGGTAATGAAAGAATAGGGTTTTTTTTTTATTATTTGTTTGTTTTTTATTAGGATGAGGATAAGTGCTCACGAAAGAGATGAGTTTTCAGCTGTCTTTTGAATATTGCCAGGGATTCTGCATTCCGGATGAAGGCAGGAAGATCATTCCACCAGCAAGGGACAGTGAACGAGAATGTCCTGGAGAGTGATTTCGTGCCTCTCTGTGATGGTACCACGAGCCTTCGCTCCTTTAATGAGCGTAGGCTTCTGGTAGGAGTGTAGACTCGTAAGAGTGAGTGGAAGTAGGAGGGTGCTGAGCCTGTGGTAGATCTGTAAGCAAGGGTCAACGCCTTGAATTTGATGCGAGCAGCAAGTGGTAGCCAGTGCAGAGAGATGAAGAGAGGTGTGACGTGGGCTCTTTTGGGCTCGTTAAAGACGAGACGTGCTGCAGCGTTCTGAATCATTTGTAGAGGTTTGATTGTGCATGATGGCAGTCCAGCCAGAAGATATGGTTGTTTTTTAACCCAGCGAATTGGTTGTTTTAACCCAGGGAGTTGGTTGTTTTAACCCAGCGGTTGGGTTGTTTTAACCCAGCGATTGGGTTGTTTAACCTAGGGAGTTGGTTGTTTTAACCCAGCGATTGGGTTGTTTAACCCAGGGATTGGGTTGTTTAACCTAGGGAGTTGGTTGTTTTAACCCAGCGATTGGGTTGTTTAACCCAGGGAGTTGGTTGTTTTAACCCAGCAACTAAGTTGTTTTAACCCAGCAAATTGGTTGTTTTAACCCAGCGGTTGGGTTGTTTTGACCCAGCAAATTGGGTTGTTTTAACTCAGCGGTTGGGTTGTTTTAAGCTAGTGAATTGGGTTGCTTTAACACCAGCAATTGGGTTGTTTTAACACAGCAAATTGAATGTTTTAACCCAGCAAATTGAATGTTTTAACCCAGCGGTTGGGTTGTTTTAACCCAGTGAATTGGTTGTTTTAACCCAGCGATTGCATTGTTTTAACCCAGCGATTGGGTTGTTTTAACCCAGGGAGTTGGTTGTTTTAACCCAGCAACTAAGTTGTTTTAACCCAGCAAATTGGTTGTTTTAACCCAGCGGTTGGGTTGTTTTGACCCAACGGTTGGGTTGTTTTAACCCAGCAAATTGGGTTGTTTTAACTCAGCGGTTGGGTTGTTTTAAGCTAGTGAATTGGGTTGCTTTAACCCAGCAATTGGGTTGTTTTAACCCAGCAAATTGAATGTTTTAACCCAGCGGTTGGGTTGTTTTAACCCAGTGAATTGGTTGTTTTAACCCAGCGATTGCGTTGTTTTAAACCAGCAATTGGGTTGTTTTAACCCAGCAATTGGGTTGTTTTAATCCAGCGGTTGGGTTAAATGTTTGCCCAACATGTTGGGTAGTTTTATTTAACTCAACTATTGTTTAAAAATTACTGTAATGTTGTTTAAAATAAACTTAACAACCAATGGTTAAAACAAACCAATCGCTGGGTTTGTCCATTTTCAAACCAACTTGGGTTGTTTTTAACCCAGCATTTACAAAGTAATCATACTGCACTGACACTATCAGATGAGAAGAAAACTTGAACTGATCTGAATAATGACTCTATTGTCTTCTTTACAGATGCTTTACAGCTTTAGTCTCATATTTGATGAAGTTTGCATCACTGATTCTGTTATAAAGCTACGGCAGTTTTTGAGTCGCACCAAAAAGTTGCACTTGAACATCTTGTTCAATTGTGTCATCTCGTTTTCAGTTCTGAACCTTTCACATGCTGGTCAAAGTACAATAAAGTGTCATTTGTGGCCCAGAGCTACAGTAAACACAATGAACAACAAAAACAATCGCAGTTAAAGCTCTTTCAATCCTAGCCCTTCTTAAGAGTAGAAGGTTCATATAAGGTCACTAAAGCATTTTCCTTTGTTTGTTCTTGGATGGCTTGGTATCTTGCTGTGCACAGTTGATGTTGCTTGTTACAAGCAAAACTAAACAAATACAGTGTGTACATGCATAAAATATGAGGCTCTAAGCTCTAAACATGATCTCATTCACCCTAGAGACTCAAAGCCCGAACCGTGTCAGAAGTTCTGATCTTGCTGGGCCGCAGTGACGCCCCTGATGTTAGGCAAAACAGACAGTCTGAGATTTTGATTTTAGAAACCCTTGAAGACTAAAGGATTTCTGGAATTGTTGCAGAAACACACACAAATGGGCATTTCATTTGCGACTACTGTGCGTATTCAATTACAGGAAATGCAGTTCTCAGAAATGAAAAGAAAGCAATTTTTTCCCCCCTCAATTTTCCGTTTTTTTTCCTCATTAAAAGGGTTCATTTCTCAGCAGCACATGCATGTTCTGTACAATAGCAGCGTTTAGTCTTTCATCAATAAACCTTGTCGTTTATTTCTATTCATTTGCAGTCAGGCTGAAAGCTCTGTGTTTCTTACCAAACTCTCCTGGCACTGAGATCTCGAACACGCAGGTCTGGCCCTCGGTGTAGTTGCGAGGGTAGTTTGGGGACAGAACGGTGCCCTCTGACCCCGTCGACCGGCTTCCACATGGAGCTGGAGAAAAAAAAATTAAATTCAGTATGGTTAAATTCAGTATGAATGCATGTTAATATCCGAAACACCATTTTATGTCACATCATTTCAATAATTTTGTGCTCATTTTACAGACCAATTCAGCATGTCAAGCAGCTTTCTTTCTTTCTTTCTTTCTGTCTTTCTTTCTTTCTTTCATGTTTTAATGCATTTTAAATTTAAATTAAATTTTATGTACATTGGGTATGGAATGATATTCAAGCCACCATTACTCTAGAACCAATTCCCTTAAAAATTACAGTCTGCACTGAAGGAATCATGGTGATGTTTTCATTGATCTTTTGGACGGACGGACGGACAGAAGGATGGACAGATAGACGGATGGATGGATTGAGGGATGAATGGTTGGTTGGATGAACGGATGGATGGATGGATGGATTGAGGAATTGAGGGATGGCTGGATGATGGATGGATGGATGGATGGATGGATTGGTGGATGGATGGGTGGAGAGATGCGATGGATGGATGGAGGGTGGGTTGGTTGGTTGATTGATTGGATGGACGGATGGATTGAGGGATGAATGGATGGATGGATGGCTGGCTGGCTGGATGGATGGACGGACGGATGGATGGATGGATTAACGGACTGATGAACTTTGCTTTTCTTGTTATAACCGGAACCAACCTAAACTAAAAGTATTAAAAATAATTTTTATTTGAGAAAGAAAAAAAAAAAAAGGAAAAAAGAATAAAAAAAAAACTGAAATAAAATCAAATATAAATTTTAGACAAACTATTATGTGCACTTAAAAAATAAGAAATGTTTCCTAGGGCAAATAACTGAAAAAAAAAAAAAAAAAAAAAAAAAACGATGCACTAAAATGAAATTAAAAATTAAAATTAAAACAAACTAATATTAAAAACTGAAAATATAAAATTAAAAACTCTTTCAAAATATTAAATATATTAATTATTAAATACTACAATAGAATAAATACTATAATAGTATTATAAATAATACTAAAATATCACTGATGTGATATTTTATTTCTGTACAAATACATTTTTTGCCACATTAAAATTTAATGTAGCTTAAATGTACATTCTCAACAATTATTTATTGATTTATTTATTTTGTCCTACACTTACTTGTTCCATCTTTTCAGAAAAAAACTGCACAAGGACATTAGTTCATGCTGATCAAGTGTCCAGTATGATGTCACATAACAGCTGAAGAACATCACAAACTATAAACCCCTATAAAAGTTCTTGCAATAAACTTTTTTTTAAACTGCCTTGTAAAGAAATGTTAAAGTTAATAAAAAACATACTTTGCTGCTGACACTGTCGTTTAACAACATGTAGCATAAAGAAATAGCTACATTTTTTATTTTGCCTCAAGGCCAAAAAAAATTTTTTTCCCTCTGTAAGAGCGAACCAACCTCATTTTTTCAAAACAGATTTGTCAAAAACTTTTACTTTGTGGAAAGTGGGAATACAAGTGCACCTTAAACTGAAGCATGTCTAACAAAGGCAACATACAGTAAGGTGTAAATCTATATAACGTGGCAGGATGTGACATTAGCGGCGGAGTGCCTGAGTTATAGCAGGCATTGTTAACAGCGCTCAGTCATTCATCAACCGGCGAGAACAGAATTATAGGTTTGACAATAATACTTTTCAATCTTATACTCTGAAACACAGTCTTCATAAGATACAGTCATTGTGCAATCATCGATTAGAGAGCTGCTTGAATTATTTCTCCACAATAAGTGAAACAATTTAGCATAATGCAAGAGAGATGGGCAAAAATTATTGTGGCAAAAGTGGGATAAAAAGTGATTAGGATCTAATGGAGCAGACAGAAGCTCTCATCCAGTCACACGACTTTATGAAATATAAATCTTTCTTTCCAGTGACATTTATAGCCTTTGACTCGAGCAAGTGGGAAAACTGCTGCGCCGTTTGCATTATTTGATGTGAAATTCAAAGTCTCTGTGTGGGTTTATTACTGCTGATCCCACAATATTCTGTGGTGAAATATTA
The DNA here is from genome assembly GCA_037950665.1 of Hypophthalmichthys nobilis. Taxonomy (NCBI): domain Eukaryota; kingdom Metazoa; phylum Chordata; class Actinopteri; order Cypriniformes; family Xenocyprididae; genus Hypophthalmichthys; species Hypophthalmichthys nobilis. The sequence goes on along the minus strand of CM075481.1, from coordinate 901,720 downwards.
AATCCAGATGATTAGCAAACAAGACACAGTGACAGAGTCAATACATCAGAGCGCTAAATCATTCACTCCTGAGTCAAAGAACATCATCATTTGTGACTCATGTTATAATTGCTCATCTCTGCAGCTGACAAGAAAAGTGTTTACCATGTTTCATGTCAATTTAAACATCTCCCAGCGCTGGAGTTTCACAAATCTATGAATGTGTCTCAAAGGAAGAAGTGCACACATGCCATATATAACTCATACAGCATGATGGCTTGCAAAGGTTGGCGATTTTTCTCTCCAAAAGTGGCTATATATCACACTGAGGACAATGAGGGATTCATACACAACAATTAGAAAAGCTGCAAACATTCACTGATGATCAAGAAGAAAACATGATGCATTAAGAGACGGGGTTAAAAACTTTTGCACACTATATATATATATATATATATATATATATATATATATATATATATATATATATACACACAGAAAGAAACACAAGAACTACAACTGACAGCTGCAGTTCTTCTGTTTCTCTTTTCCTTCAGTGATTCTGCTTGTTAACAGCAGGTGTTCATCACTAATGGTCAATGATCATTAAATTATTCACTTAATTATCTCATTAACTTTAACTCTGCTTCAGTGTTACTTTAACACTATTTAGAGAGGGACCAAATGTACTCTGAGCAGAGCTGATTTAACTCTTGAGGTTTTTCTGTGTGTGTGTGTGTATATATATATATATATATATATATACTTCCTTTGTGAAGGATCACGACTCTCAAACTCCCCAGTAATTCACACTCTTCACACACACACACATGGTGTTCCAGTCATCTCCAGAGGCACAGGTAAGCTGCAGCTCATAATCCAGCTGCTCTAACAGGTGGAGGAAGAGTGTACGAGAGGCGTCAGATCCCGTCAAGCCCTTGTGGGTTTGTACACCCATGTGACAGGGTGATACAGTCCATACACCAGACCCCGACACAAACACATCCATTATTAATCAATGATTTGCAGGTGGAAGAGCACAAGCCTGAAACGACACCTATGAAGTGATGGCAGGAATGAAGAGTGTTATGAGCGCTGTCTCATCCTCATGACAACACAGACAGAGAGAGGTAATTGGCAGGAGACGGATCTACACAGAGACTCGCACTTCAGGGGTAAAAACAGAAAAAAAAATTGTAACTAGTGTCTGGGCACAAGTGAAGGTTAGTTTTACTTCTATAACCAGTGTTGGGTGTAATGCATTACTATATCCCTTTGCACTTGAAGTAAAACCTTAAATGATATTCTTTTACCAGCGAAAGTTCATTAATTACTAAACCCAATCAATACACTTTTACCTTGAAATTTCACCTTTTGTTTTACATTCCCTTACAAAAAATAAGTATACTTCAAGTTCATTTTATTAAGTATACTTATGTAAACTGCACATATATTTATAAGTATACTTTATGTAGTAAGTATATCAATATCGATGAACTAGAAATATACTTGTAAGTGTACCGTTTCAATACTTAGGACTAAATTGGCCCACATTTAGTGTATAAAAGTATACTTTAAGTGTAACAGTAGTAAACTTTGAGTAGTTTTCATTTGTACTGTAACTATACTACAAGTGAACTTACAGATATACTAATAGTTTACTATTTAAATACTTGTAGCACATTTTTTAGTTAATAAACCACACTTTTGAAGTGTACTCTTAGTAAACTACTAGTTTAGTAGTTTTATACTGCAAGTATACTTGTAAGTTTTCTTTAAGTGAACATAACATCATACATATAGTCTACTATTTATATATTATTTTTGCACTTTAAGTGTACTACTATGTTACTATTTAGGTATTAATTTATAAATTTTTAAATATACCTTTAACCATACTTTAACTCAATTTTTTTCTAGCTTCATCCACTTGAGTGTGGGTAAATTTCATAAAAAAGCAACATTTTAACCTGAGAAAAGCTGAGAAAATCGCATTTTTGTCAAAGACTACATCTGGATGGGAATCAGAACGATGATCAAAAAATACAAAAAGGATATTTCTTAGAAGTACATAAAAAGTAGACTGCAAGTGTACTTTCTTATTTCTAGTTTAAAATAAGTATACTAACAGCACAATAATTGAATTGAATAATCCTCTTTTTCATAAGGGTTTAGTGTGTTCAAGTTTATTCAACGTCTTACATTTTAAAGTCAACATGAAAATGAACCTGATTTAATTTCTTATATACATCCCTGGTCATGATTCATCAGTGCACATTTTACTATATAAAATAGCTTTTGTTCATAATTTTTCATCAAAACATATTTTTCTTCCTTCCCTTTTTCAACCTTCAATCACCTGAACAACAAACAATTCCTGGTGGATAAAATCAATCATATTTTCTCATTTAGAAACGCTTGTGTGTGAAAAAAGGATATTCAATAAGGAAGAAAAATGACTGGGAATCAGTTAGACTGAGAAAATTGAGAGTTGAAAGGAATAATGGAATAATTAGATGAATCATACACAGTAAGACCGTTAAAACAGTAAATTGAGTTCATATTGATGAAAACCGAATCTATGTAATATGCATCTGTCTGATTAGTCAGCGAGTGGTTAGTCACATGGCTAAAACTTTCGTCTTCAGTCAATCTCTCCAAGGCATAGCAAGAAACATCACAAAATATGCTGAATATAAAGTCTTTCCATAACATTTTCACTCTCTCCTAGGAGATGTGTGGAGCGGCAGCTCTGTGAAGATCATTTGCAAAATAGCACAGAACAATGAGGCATTACTGAATCATTGTGAGTTGTTACCCACTGCGCTGTCACCAAAAACTATTGCTTTTGTTCCAGCGGACTGATGTCTCATTCCACATAATGTTTTTCCAACACAAACTTAGCCAATAAGGGTTATACTGAAGCAAGGCCACCCATGCATGCATGGAAAAAATAACAATTCTGAAATCAATAGACTAGCCTTCAGTCCAGATCTGTGCATTCAAACTTCTGTGTGATTCATTTCTGTAGCATCAACTTGTTTCCTCATACAAGAATACAAAGAGCTCTCTCTGTCTGACAGGGAATAATACACTTATAATACTGGACTTCATGACTAGTTCATGGGATGCCAGTGTAAGACTTCTTAACTAGAGCCAAAATCCCTTTCAAGGAAAGTCAAAAGGACAGCTGTTTCAGCATCCAAGACCAAGTCCTATCTATTTGAATGGGGGAATCCTGGAATCTCAAAAACTGCTTGCTGAACAATTAAATAACATCATTGGGATGTCAATGGATTGTGAAAATTGAGAGTGATATATAAGAATATAAGGAATATATATAAGGAATAATGGAATAAAGTAATGAATCATACACAATAAGACCAACAGTAAATAGAGTTCATATTCACAAAACCATTCACATCTGTCTGATTAATCAGCAAGCGGCAGAAGCAACCGGAGCTTCAGTGATGCGATAACTTTACCAATCAGCGATTGGCTCTTTTATTTAGAAGGAAGGACTTATTCCACCATATTGCGTGTTGTACTTTCTCTCATTCATAGTAATATGAGTGCGCCGTTTTTGTATATCTAAAGTCTTTGCTATAACTTAACTGATTGGGCAGCCACTTCATCAGAAAGACCTTTACATGCAATGCAAATATGATTAAAACATCTTAAAGGGGACATATTATGTTAAGTTTAGGTATTGGGTATATTAAGGGATGTAGAATAAGGTCATGCAGAATAAGGCATTAATATCTGCTAATAAACAGCCAATATACTAGTAATATGCAAGCTAATAAGCAACTAGTTAAAAGTGAGAAATGAACCCTAAAATAAAATGTTACCATTTTTTTGTTGTTGTTGTTCATAATCTTTCATCAAAACATACTGAACGAATCTTGCATTTCGGCTGACATCACAAAGCCTTCTTTCGTTCCTTTTCAATCTGACCTCCAAACAATTCCTCATGGATAAAATCAAGCTCCACCCTACAAATTTTCTCACTCTTAAATATTTCAGATCTCGCAGCAGAGAAAAAACGTATGCTTATGGGTGTACTGATTTGCATGTAAACCCATAAAACAGACTGTTATAATGAGGTGATTTTTGATAGTTATCAGCATTATGTTGACATACTCATTGAGAGTTCACATGCACATCTCACCCTGATTATGCCTAGTAATCAGCCAACGTGTAAGGTCACATAAATGCCTTAAATGATCTTCGTTTATTACTGAAAGGTCATCCAGAACACCTCGATTTCTGTCAGCTTATTCAATAAATGCCTGTCTAACACAGTACGAAGGCGGTTTTCAAGCATTCCCGGTTTATTGATTTGCATGCAAACCCTTAAAGCATATTTTTCAAATGATTATTTTCAATAGTTATCAGTCTACTACATGCAAACACCCTTGTGCTCATCTGGATTAAATGAAAAGTGATTTGAAATTTTGACTTTCATTCACTACTAAAATTAGAATAAAGCACACAAACAGACGCTGTATCTCCAAAAATAGAGCGTCATGCAGGTATTTGGGTCATAAGGGGATGTTCGCCTCATATTCCCGCACAATACAGATGGAAACATGAAAGTACCTTGGCAGCTGGGCAGAGCTCTGTTCCACTCGGGTCTGTTGGTGCTGCCCATGACACAGGTGAGACTGGAATAACCCTGGAGCTGGTAGCCTGGATCACAGTGGAAGGTCACAGTGGAGCCCAGCTTATAGTCTCCACCCAACCGTGTGCCGTTCATCACGCTGCCCGGGTCAAAACAAGCCTCACGCAGTTTAGCTATACGGGAGAGGAACACAAGACATATGGCGTATGATAAAGCTGTAGAAGATGAAAAGATCTGCTGGGATGAAATGCCAAGCGGCAACCTTTAAAACTTTCCAGTTTGCGGTTGAGCATCTTCAAATAGTATATCATGACAATCTTTAAGTCCCCAAGAAATCAAAATGAACAATTCTTATTTTTTTATGGATTATTAGAGTTTTTATTATACATAAATTATTCATTTAATGCATTTCAATTCATGTGTCTCGTAATCTTGAATCTTCCCCTCCCTCTTGCAGCATCTCTTCTCTTCTCTGATGACGAGGGCGGGGCAACCTGTCACTCACATGGGATCCACCAATAGCAATCCACAACCATCCAATCAATTCCCCACAGACAAAATCAAGCCCAGCCCTACATTTGTTCTTATTCCAGAAGCAGTTTCACTACATCACAATAGGGAAGAAAAGATGACTGCATCTTCCCTTTCATGCCGACTTTAACTCTTTCCCCGCTAGCTTTTTATTTTTAAAGGATTATTTCACTTCAGAATGAAAATTTCCTGATAATTTACTCACCCCCATGTCATCCAAGATGTTTATGTCTTTCTTTCTATAGTCAAAAAGAAATGAAGGAAAACATTCCAGGATTTTTCTCCATATAGTGGACTTCACTGGGGTTCAACGGGTTGAAGGTCCAAATGTCAGTTTCAGTGCAGCTTCAAAGAGCTCAACATGATCCCAGACGAGGAATAAGAGTCTTATCTAAAGAAACCATCGGCCATTTTCTAAAAAAAATAAAAATTTATACACTTTTTAACCCCAAATGCTCATCTTGTCCTGCTCTGTGATGCTCCACGCATTACGTAATCATGTTGGAAAGGTCACGCGTGACGTAGGCAGAAGTACCGCTCCAGTGTTTACAAAGCGAACGTGCAAAGACGAAGTCAAACGGCCTTTACAAAAAAAGGTAAAACAATGATGTCATGAGATGGAGTTTTTTGCGGTACTTCCGCCTACGTCACGTGTGACCTTTCCAACATGATTACATAATGTGTGGCGCATCACAGAGCAGTGCAAGATGAGCATTTGTGGTTAAAAAGAATACAATTTTTATTATTTTTTAGAAAATTACCAATTGTTTTGCTAGACAAAACCCTTATTCTTCATCTCGCCTCGTTCCTCGTCCTTTGAAGCTGCACTGAAACTGACATTTGGACCTTCAACCCGTTGAACCCCAGTGAAGTCCACTATATGGAGAAAAATCCTGGAATGTTTCGATCAAAAAGCTGAGAAAATCATGTTTTTGTCAAAGACTTCGTCTGAATGGGCTTCAGAACGATGATAAAACACAGAGTAGATCGAGTCACACAGAAAGCTTCACAGTCGTTTCCTCACCATCGGTTCGACATTTCATTCATTAACGTTAGGCAGATTTAATTTATATGTTGTTTGACGATCGCGTTATCTTACATCTTCTATCTGCTCCTTCTGCTTTACGCAGATCATCTTCTTCACTTGTTTTTGGATCCAGAGATGCTGTACTATTTCAGAAGATCTGTAACAGCGCCCCCTACTGTATAACAGTGAAAACACGCATTGCCAGATAAACCCATCAATGGCGGGGAAAGAGTTAAAGGAACAAATCACTGAAAGATGAACACTCTGTCATCATTTACTCGCCCTCAAGTCATCCCAGTCAATAAAAATCAATAAGTGCATCGCTCTAGGGCACAAATCCAGTTCAAGAACTCTCTAACCAGCAGGCCGAAACACTTACCTTTGTATTCCAGATGGAAGCCAGTGTAGCTCACGGATCCATCGCTGCGGAAGCCAATGTGCATGATGTTGGAGCTGCTTTCAACCTTCTCCGGCAGCTTGCTGTCTTGAAATGTGCCAATCAGGTGACTGTTGCTGTGAGGTCCGTCATAGATGTACAAGAAGTCATAGTTGGGCTCGATGCTAAAACTGAGAGAAGACACATACAGTACAGGATCAAAACACAATTTACAGAGCGATCGATTGACTTTTTCTAGCCAATTTACTCCTCCAAAAGGATTAGTTCAGCCACTAATGGAAATTCTGTCAACTTGTCATTGCAAATCATTGTACACAAAGGGGATGATAAAGAAAAAAGCTCCAGAAAAGTTAGACTTCAGAAGACTATATGAGAAGGAATATAACTCACAAGTAGGGATGCACCGATATGAAAATTTTGGCCGATACTGATAACCGATAATTCTTTATAACCGATATATTAGCCGATAAATCCAAATCCAAATTTTTAAATAATTTTCAAGAGCCTGATTACAAAAACAAAAGTCTCACCATTAAAAACCATGTCCCAGGCACACAATTATAATGATGTTATATTATATCATTTATACAACAGTTCTTTCTGGTTCTCCAATCTGATTGGCTGAGAGCTGCGCAATATTCTAGTGATAACACCGTTTGTATCACTCCGCTTGAAGCGACTGTCATGGCGGCCGAGCAAATCCATTGTATTTTTTACAAATACTACACTTGTTGTACCACGAACTGTAGTTTTAAGAGTTTTTTAGGCAAGAATAAAGTTGTTTAGACTGAAATATGTGATTCATATTTAATCATAGCACCTATTTTACAATTTAAGACGTTTTCGGAGATGCAAGCTCCAGGCCGTCAGTGGCCGTTCAGTGCTCGAGTACCCGCTGAGAACAGCTTCATCTCGGCCAGTGCTTCAGGGATTTGCCGCTGTGTCTTATAGTGGTTAAACATGAGATATAATTCATTTTGGGTACATAAAACGGGCAATCTTTGGTTTTATTAATCTATTACTTGTTCCTGAGCAAATAAAATTGTGCTATGTTAAATTTAATAATTTAATATTAAGGCTATATTTAACTTACATCCTGTAGAGCACTGCTTTTGTACGTTTGACTGAATTGTACAATTGTGAATATTTCTTATTGTCATTTATAACGGCTATTGTTGTTAATTTAAATATTGTTGTTCAACAAATATTATAATAAGTTGTATTTGGTATTGAAAAAGGGTCCATTAGTGCATAATATGGACTGAGTGAAAGTTAAATTATGGCGGCAAACTTTACAAGTGAATGAGTCAGTGAGTCACAAGAGACTTTTAAACTGAAAGGGACTTTTGTAAACAAAGGATGTTGTTTTAGCGCTGTTATGAAAAAAATAAATAAATACATAGATCGCTTTCCTCAGTGGACATTCAAACAGATTTTTTTATTGGATATAATATTATGGACATCGACCTGAAGAATGAATGTTATCAGATAGGTAATGCTCACCAGGTGATCTCTCTCTCTCTCTCTCTCTCAGTAAGACTGTACAAAATACAATGAGTTTCAATGGAGCGACTCAACATTCCTTCACTACTAGTTCTAAAGTGATGTTTTAGAATTAGTAACGGAGTCTTCGTCAAACTGTCAACTTGAGATTCGAATCCGTGGCGGAAGGAAGTAGTTCCTCACAAAAGAGGGTTTTGAAGACAATCTGTTGTTGTTTCTTATTTATTTGCACACTCAAACTGTTGTATAAATGCAATTCCACACTCATAGCCGTGCAATATGGCTGTATATCAGCACTGTGATTACCTACAGCCGAATCACAGCTGTGCTGATATACAGCCATATCGCACGGCTACGAGTGTGATATTGCTCATGTAATTATATTTCAGATTTGAGCTGCACATGTTGCACTTTTTGAAGTGACTCCAGTCATATTTCAAGCAATTCAAAACCATCATGGTGGACGGTGTGCATCTGAAGTGTCTCAGCTGATGGAAATAAACCATTATTTCTCGGCTTTAATATATCAGCCAAATTTTCTTATCAGGCCGGTAACAATAACATTAAAAACTAACATATATCAGCCGAGTCATGGTGGCTGATATATATCGTGCATCCCTACTCACAAGTCATACAAACCACTCTGATATGGTGTTTTAATGTACATTTAGGAACTTTAATATGGTCACTACAAGCGGTCATATGAAAAACAGATGTGTGAAGTTTGTTTACAATTTTTCTTTTTGTGTAGCACAGAAGAAATAGCAGTTTGAAATGACATGAGAGTGAGTAAATAATGACAGAACTTTCATTTTTTTGTGTGAACTAGCCCTTTAAATCTCTGTGTAGAAATGCAAAATGCCTATAACGTGTGAAAAACAGGAAAAGAAAACAAGCAGCATCCTATTGAAAACATGAAAATTTATCAAGTGCTTGTTGACAACATCACAAGCTCCATCCAGTGTTCAGTGTGCAGGCCTGTGATCTTCCTAAAAGACCTTTTGGGTCATCAGAGGCAGAAAATGTTTTGAAGAGCCTTTTCTGTATGTTTCAGGTGGGGAATATTATGAAGTGGAAACATCCGATGTGGGTGGAAAATGCACATAAATGGCACAGTGATGCTTTGGGAAAATGTAGTCAGAAAACATTGCACTTCACATTTAAGTACTGCAATGAGAGCAGACGGCCGTATTAATGTCATTATGAAGATTTGTTTATTATCCCAAAACTGCACCAACAATATGCCATTAATTTGAGAGGGTTTGTAAATACAGTAATAATGTCACTGTGACTCATCTCATCTATCTGGAGAAATCTTTTCCCAATTACCATGCTGATAAAAACACAATTCCAAGTCATGTGTTAATTTGAAATTAATTGAGTTTTTGGTGCACAGATCACAGTCTGTTATCAATATCATATTCTAATTTACAGTCTAAGACAGGAGCAGTTATGGGTCAGTGACGTGACACTCATTTTATATGTTCGGATGTAATAATTTATTCAAAGATGCATTAAAAATGCAAATCACACTGACAATGACTAGAATACATCTCATCTACGATTCACCCGTTCAGAAATTCAGTTTGATATTTTTGTGGGACAAAGTCAAAGATGTCTAGGTGGTGAACTGATTGTAATGACGGAAATCTATATATAAAAAGTCTTTAAAAAATGAGATTCTTGAGGAGAAAACTTAAAATTAGACCAAATAATATAAAAATAAGATTATGAGTTGTGAAATAAAAGTACAGTATTTAAGAAGTTATGTTGTATATATGTATTGTATATATATGTGCGTGTCTGTGTGTCCAAGGCCGCATTTATTTGATAAAAAATACAGTACAATTTTTAATATTTGAAATATCTGTTTTCTATGTGAATATATAGTAAAGTGTAATTTATTCCTGTGATCAAAGCTGAATTTTCAGCATCATTACTCCAGTCTTCAGTGTCACATGATCCTTCAGAAATCATTCTAATATGATGATCTGCTGCTCAAGAAATATTTATTAAATTGTTAATAAATATTCACATAAAAAACAGCTATTTTGAATCGTAATAATTTTTCAGAACTTCTACTGTATTTTTTATCAAATAAATGCAGCCTTGGTGAGTAGATATACACACACACACACACACACATATATGTATATAAAAAGATTTATTTTACATCAATAATGTATCTTCCAGTTTTCATAATGACACTTAATCCTTCACATAAAACACAGTTAAGATCTTACCTGATAAAAGCCAAGGAGATGACGTAATCAGGGTGAACCGTGATGAACCAATCACAGTCTTTGCTGTGCGGGTACGGATGGGGGAAATTCGGTGACAGAATGAATCCAGATGAGCCTGTAATGTTCCCACCACAAGGAGCTGGAAAACACAGATTATGAGTAGTGTTAATAAAGTTTAATCTTTTTTTCCTCCCTATAGCTATTTTATCTCAAAATGGCAGATATATCATTTAGTGACAAGCTGAGTCATTTTTTTTTTTCCCCTTAAATTCAAATCACATCATTAATATTCATCAGCAAAGCTGATAAGTGCCCTCCCTCCCACTGTTCTAAAGCTCCTGGTCTGGATTTAAACCGGATTGACCTTTAAAATGTTTAAATGTGACTCAAACTTAAGAAAACAGGTTTTGCAGACTGCTGCTATCCACAAAATAAATGTAGTATCCTAGAAGCATTTATCATGGGAAGTCTTCACCCTAGTTTTCCATAACCCAGAAGTATAAGCACTGACTGGGCAAGCGATCAGAAATTTCCATCAAAGAGATTTATTATTCCAGGCCTTTATAAAGGGTGATTCAAGTCATTTCTGCTAGTTATTTTAGTCATTTCGTCAGAGCTGACAAGTGTGAAATGAGGGGGCGCTCGTATTTTACAGGTCTCTGGCGGCAGCGCTGCAAATTGAATAAATCTCACCGATGCAGGTAGGAGGACTGGGCTGCCAGTAGAATCTGTTGTCCACCTGAATGCAGGTGATCCTGGGCTCGCCTTGAAGGTCGTAGCCGGGATCACACGCAAAGGTCACCGTGTCGCCCGGCTCCTTCCCCTCTCCGCTGCGGCTGCCGTTCATGGGCGTCCCCGGATCCCTGCAGGCGGTCGCCACTGAACCTGCGAAACGAGAACAGTGACCAGCTGTGCTCACTTTTCACTTACCGGGAAATCTCCGCATGAGGTAGCATTTCCCGCTCTGAAATGAGGTCACATGGCCTCGGTTCTGTACAATGGCTCACTGGGGGCTCCGTCTAAGCAGAACGCTATCTAATGCAGGTGTGAAATACGGCTGAGCTACAGCGGCTTGTTTGACTGGAAAATCACTCACTAATGGATGCGATTTTTATGCATTTTCTCTGAAATGGCTTTTTCTTTCTTCTAACAGAGGAACTATTATTCTGGCCAAGCAGCCTTTTTAGACAATTACACTCAAAAGTTTGGGATCAGTAAGCTTCTTTTTCTTTTCTTTTAAAAAATGGACACTTTTATCCATCAAGGATGCATTAAATTGATCAAAAGTGACAAACGAAGACATTTATAATGTTACAAAAGATTTCTGCTTCAAATAAATGCTGTTTTTTTTTTTTAACTTCTAATTCATCAACGAATCCTGAAAAATAAAATCTGTTACGGTTTCCACAAAAATCTGAAGTAGCACAACTGTTTTCAACACTGATAATAATCAGAAATGTTTCTTGAGCAGCAGATCATCATATTAGAATGATTTCTGAAGGATCATGTGACACTGAAGACTGGAGTAATGATGCTGAAAATTCAGCTTTGATCACAGAAATAAATTACTATTTATTCACATAGAAAACAGCTATTTTAAATTTTGTAAAAATATTTCACATTTTTTTCTGTATTTTTTTTTAACAAATAAATGCACCTGTTCTTAAGATCCTGCTTTAAACTGGATTGACCTTTAAAATGTCTAAATGTGACCCAAACTTAAGAAAATAGGTTTGCAGACACATAGAAAACAGCTGTTTTGAACTGCAATATTTCACTGTTTTTACTGTATTTTTGACCAAATAAATGCACCTGTTTTTAAGCTCCTACTTTTAAACCGGTTTGACCTTTAAAATGTCTAAATGTGACTCAAACTTAAGAAAATAGAAGACTCCTGCTATATATTCACATAGAAAACAACTGTTTTGAATTGTAATATTTCACAATTTTTACTGTATTTTTGATCAAAGCATTGGTGAGACTTGTTCCAACAACAACAACAAATCTTACGACCCCAAACTTTTGAAAAACTTCAGAAATATTTATTCATATGCACCAATGTTATCTCTTAGAAATAAACAGCAACATTTCTGTTCATAAAGTAAAAAAATATTTTTACTGTATATATGAAAGAAACAGGGTACAACAGTGACGACCCAAACAAAGTGAAGCACTTTGGACAACTAACGTTGTATTAAATTGGTCCTATATAAATAAAATACAAATACAAATCAAAGTTTTGAATCAATTTGGGTTTGAAATTATTAAAAAGTATTTTAGTTATGCCATCAATCCTTACTAAAGATGTTTCGCATATTAGTTTATTAGTGTCGTGTGAAACTGGTTTTAAAGAAAAGTACTTACTTGAGAAGTCGATGGCAAATCCAGATTTGCTAATGTAGAAGTCTGTCTCAAACTGGATGGTGACGATGTTGAGAGTGCTGTGGATGCCGTCCGGTAACAGCGAACCGCTCACTTCCCTCAGAGCCATCTCGTTTTCCGGGTGTCCGTCCCAAACCTTCAGGATATCGTGTGACGCCTCCGTGTCAAACGCCAAGAACTGCAGACTAAAGATAAAAACATTAATAAATTCACACTGAAATTCTGAAGTAAGAAACACTGAAGTAATCTAATCAAATAAATAATTAAGTAACACTTCCCAATAAGGTTTCATTAACAAATCGAATAAATACTGCAACAAGTGTATTGATCATTGTTAATGTTAGTTAATGGGACCTTACTGTAAAGTGTTACCAATAATTAATTAAAGCAGACTTTCAATCATTTATTTACTCAGCAAGCGTGTCCCTCATCAAATAAAGACTAATACAGCACCATAAACAAAGTTCAAAGTCCTCAATCATAATGAAAATAAAATGACATTGATGTAGGTAGATATACTTCACTTCAGGTCAGAGTCAATTATTTTGCAATTTCTCAAATAACCAGGTCTCTCAATAGTGATGGCCTCTTACGAAACACACTTCGTGAAACCTTTGCAAATCATTTGTTTCGAACCAGACCAAAGTTGGGTTGAATTTTACCAAAGTCATGTGATTTCAGTAAATGAGGGTTCGTTCACATCATAACGGTTTAGAAATTATTCAAAATTCCAATGGTTCGCCACTAGGGGGCGATCTCATGAACCAGTGACTACATATGATTTTTACCTGATCTAGGTTCAATTTTATGAATTTGTACACATTTAATGACACAATTGTATAATAAAAATGAAGACTGATTAACCAAGCCCTCCATAAAAGGAACAAAACATGCCTTACTACAATTTAATAAAATATCACATATTATAAAGACACTTCATATTTAACGGTATTAGATGATTGAATAATTGCATTTAATTGATTATACCTTCAATAAAACATTTGCAACTGGATTGTAAGGTTTTTTATGCAAGTTTGGACTGAGTTTTCACTGCATTTGCACTGTTTTGACCAGTAGGGGTCACCAGCGTGTAGCGTTTTGAGTGATTCGAATCATTTCGCGAAGTCTTGTCAATGTAAACATTCAAGCGATTTTAAACTATTCAAGTGCAAGAAGAAGCGGAAGAGAACTTGCGCTCTGTTTTCTGTTGCACACACAGAAATCTGCCTCTCGTACAGCGTGAGAATACTGAATTGAGTTATCTTTCGCATATTCTTGCATTTGAACGAACAAATGCACACAAAATTATGTCAAAATGCCCTTCAACGAGTATCCTCGTAAACACAGTCAGTTTTGTCTTAAGTGAACGTAAACAGAAATCGGATGTGTAACAGTTAGGAGTGTGATGAGATCTTGTGATATTAAAACGTGATGAGATTGCTTGTGATGAAATTTTGGGTTAAATTAAATACAGGAAGTGGACAAGAATCCATGAACCACATGATTAGATTCTTTTCTAAGGCTGCATGATATATTAAAACAATTTAAAAATCATAATATAATATATCATTCATAAACCTACAATAACACAGAATACATGAGAATGTTTCTAAATATGTTGCTCAACGTGATTTCAAAATAAAAGTTGCATGTTTTGATGTCCACATGTTGTTCAAGAAATTACAATGTAGCATTTCTATCATAAAGAAGTGGCCAAATATTAAAGATTAAGTAGATATTTGAATGAAATGGCCAAGGATTTGATCTGCTGTAAACAGGCATTTGTTATAATACATAATGTGAATAAGTAGATTACATTGTTTTTTTTAACAGTGTTGTTCAATAAAGCCATAAAATTACTTAATTTTAATACTTTATGTAAACCAATTATTATTGCCTCTTTGTTATTATGTATTTGAAGTAATTTTACTTTTATTACCACAAAAATATTATCCGATTAGTCAATTAATTGTCAAAATAATTGACCAACTACTTGATTACCAAAATCATTAGTGACAGCCCTAGATTAGTTAAAAGATTAGTAAATTGCACCAGCATTGTTTTGCATTTTGTGACTTTCAGTCGAATAAAAGACTCTTTTTCCAGTCATATTTTGTCATTGAAGATTCCTTAAATATAGTGTTTCTTAAAATTATCATCTCGTCTCATCGTGAACCCAACATCATGTATCACCTCGTGAGCCAAGTGTGTCGTAACACGCCTAGTAACAGTATAATGGATCAGTGCATTCGCTCTTAAAGTGACAGCAGCCTAATAAACCTGCTGTCATTAATGATAAACAAACAACAAAAGACAAAGGGGAAATCACTCGCTGCTCTCGACTGAATAACTTTCGTATTGTTAATCTTTTCTTATTTTACTATTGTTTACTTGTCTTTAATAATGTTTTCTACTTTGCTTTCTTTAGCTCGGTCACATTTGCTGTGATATTTTTTGTTAAAACCATAGGCAAAAGTTCAAAAGTGTTCTTTAAGCTGCTGGTTTTTGTTCATGGCATTCAGCTGCAACAAAATGTTTTGTAAAAAGAGACAGATGTTTGATATCTAAATCTTTTGACTTCATTTTCTTACCACTTTGGAATCTAAACTGGGAATTGGAATTGCTAGAATCCAACCCAACTTGTGCGAGTTAATAAACAGTCACCTGACAGTGTTGCCGGTGTCCACCTCGATGGTCCATGTGCAACGGAGGTTGTTGTCATACGGAAAGGGGTATCCGGGAGACAGTATCCGTCCGGATGACTCCCCTTTAAAACTTCCCCCACACTCCGCTACAATAGATCAAAACATGAAGTTATTGCGCCGTCAACTCCCACCCACGACACTGATGTATTCGTTCTGCCATTAATGATGCTCTGCGGAGACTCGGGCCGCTGGAATCTCTGTTGCTGGATCTGACTCGACCACGCCACCCCCTCATCATCCCGACGAGGCCATGCAACAATGGGCTGTAATTATGCATGCACTAGACGGCGCTTTTAACTACATTCCTTGTGCATGTCATTAATTAATGTTAAAACTCTGTCCACGTTATTTATGAGCTCAGTCTTGCATGAAAAGCAGAGGACTGCTGCATATATCACAAATATAAAGGAAGTATTATCATATTCATTACTGCGGCCCCAATTTCTGCACTACATTGCTCATTAAAGCACTTGTTTCTGTACCGAATAATGGAGCAAACACTGACCTCATGAGCGAACAGATTTCCTTGTGACAAAGAAACTACTGTCATTACAATGGTAACGAACACAGAGACAGCCAAGACAAACACTCCAGAAAATGAAAGCCTGCCCCTGGAGATTATTACGTCTGATATCTTTTCAATGGCCACTTTAGAGCTGGAGTGTGTCATTTTTCAGGTTTTTGTGTGAATATGAACAGTTTAATATGCAGAGACAACCACTGATTCCCCTGAAAGCTGTGAACAGTAATTCTGTGGCAATATCAAAACATTGCTCTGTTCGTTCGAGCATCCCGAGTGTACAGGAACACTTTGTTTGAATCAACCAAGAATGTGATTTTGGAGGACTATGTGTTTGTCCAACCAAAACCTGCTCAAAAACAGTCATTATTCTTACAGTTCTTTTGCAATTAATTTGCCCCCAATCCCAACATGAGCAACAGTAATAGCAAACATCACTAATCACTCATTTAATTAATATTTTTCACCTGGTGAAGAGTAAAAATCCCTTAAAGGGGTCATGAACTGCATTATTTGATTGTTTTATAATGTTTCCTGGGGTGCACTTCTAATGTTAGTATGATTTTTACATCAAAAATGGTCATAATTTAGAAATAAAATGCATTTTTCCTAGCCTGATTTTCTGTTTTAAGGGGCGTGTCTGCTGTGAGACTTCAGTGTAAACGCCCACTGCTGTGATTGGCTGACATCTTTGCATATGAAATAGCTAAGTATTACTCTCTCGAAAACTTTTAGCACGTTTTTACTCTTACAGTTCTCAAGGTTAACTAATTATGAAAAGTGTTGATTATAGCATTACATTTAGATCGTGGCATGAAAGGTTGCATTGTAGTCGATGTTGAGCGCATGAAATCTTGTCATTGTAAATGAATTTCTGCAAACTAATGAATGCTTTCATCATAACTAACAGTGCAAACATGATGTAAATAAGAGATTTGTAGATTCTAATGGGAGTCAAAAACACTTGCGCTGTTTGATTGACAGCTCCAGCGATTGTAAAGAGAGCGTTCTTTCATCGCTTTCTATATATCATTTAATCACATACAGCACTAATGTCTCTGGCAACCCAGATAGAAATCATGTAAAATCAATCTTGACTAAACATGAGGGTTGGAACAACAGCAGAAAGTGATCTGGATGGTGAACTTGATTCGTCAGAAAGAAAATAAAACTACTTAAATTAATATTTTATATTTCATTTTATAATTGCATGTGATCTGTTTTGTGAAGAGGGAAAATAGCTGTATAAAAGGGAGGCATTTATCAGCTAGCTTTTGCATGAAATATTTAGCACAGCCTCAATGTGCACCATTTTGATGTCGAAATTCCCAAGGCGCTGTCATAAGAGCAAGTAGATCCCCGAGGCAAGCTTCAAGCATCTGCTCATCGGGATTCTGTCTTCAGAGAACACGGCTACTTCGTTCTGACTGCTCTATTGTTCATCAATTTCATCATACAAAAGCCAAGAATATGCTGGACTACCATAAATATTTATGACTCTACGAGACCAATCAACTTATCTGAAGTTATATAGGGTGTTTTGAGAATGAGGCTCTGTTCTTGTGTACTTTGCTGATTACACAGACTACGACAGTAGTTTAAAGAGCACCTATTATGTTTTTTTTTCCCATGTTCATCTTTCTTTAGTGTGTAATGTTGCTGTTCGAGCATGAAAAAGCTCTGCAAAAAAACAAGTTATCAGTATGCACTGTTTCTGAACTGTTTCTCATTTACATAATTCATACGCAGAATAAAGGGGCGGGGCCTGGTTGAGTTAGTTAGTAGTGTGTTGAAACTGACGGTTATGGTAAGGGGCGGGACATTTCCCAAACACCAATCACAACACACTGCTCCGGCTGACCAATCAGAGCACATTGTGCTTTTCAGAAGGAGGGGCTTCATAGAGACAGGAACTAAACAGAGCGTTACTGACAGACTGGGAAGAGAGGAGCTGAACAATGGAGAATATGAGGAAAATAATCAACATTTAAGCAGGAAAACCTGTTCTAGTAGAGCCAAAAAACACTTTGTAAAAGGGCATAATAGGTCATCTTTAAGTAAACTGAACCTCGTAAGTAACCGATTGTAAAGAAAGAAGAAAAAAATAAATAAAAACAATATGACTATTGTTTAAATTCCAAGACAATCTTATTTTAAATGGACAATGCTGATCTGAACAACATGGTTACTGATGTAAAGTTGGGTAGTTGACAAATAACATACTTTTTTCAACATTTTTAAGAAATTACACATGCATGTTTTAGGTGTTATAACTGGTTTGACCTTTTCACAGTCCAAATGGTCATGCAGTGTGACAAATTATTTTTTTAAAGTATAAATAATTCATGTGCTCTCAATTAATTTAGGGTCATAAAAACAGCATGTAGGATAATTAAGAATTTATACAAGAATGAAATAATGTTGGTAGAGCCATGCTAAATGAGTACAAAACACCTTATACTGGCAACCTGCAAACAATATAGCCAATGTCTTGCTTGTTAAACTAGTGGAAGAGCTGTTAATCTAGTAATTTAATGTGATTTGCAGGTTAAGAAGTTTGAGTCTATAATTAAGCAGCTGCAAGGCAAACCACTTCTGGACAACATCCCGCTCTGGAAAACAGCAAACCAGCATCCAAAACACAACATATGCTGGTCTTTTCAGCATGGCAATTATGAATATTCACTCTGCAAATGAGATTGTACTCAAAAAACATTCTTCCCCATGAGAGTTTCCTGTTTGCACTGTATGAATCTCAAGGCTACGTGAACAAAAGATTATCTAGTCATTAACAGTGCAAGCTCTTTTCAGCACATTAAACTCAGGATTTGAGCAATGAAGCTGTCTCTGATTAACAATGCAAATGAAACCACGAACGGCAAAACACAAACACTACCAGTAAACATCTAAACTAGCATTAATTGCTAAGCTAAATGTTTTGTAGTTCTCAACTGACCAAATAAACAGGCGACACACCAAGATGATTTGCATATGTTCACAGTCAAGAAGACATCAAAAATGCAAACTTCTTATTTCTGGTGCATAATTCATGGTTTTTCCTAATCAAAAATGTTTGTTTTCACATTTATTTAATAACTTGCTACAGCTCAGAAATTAATATTTATAACTAGTGTTGTCAAAAGTACCGGTACTTCGGTACTGAAATTTTGAAGATGTGACAATACCAGCATTTCTGTAGTACCGACAGTACAGAGAATCCAGGTATATTCGGTACCCACTGATAGGACTGTGGCAGTATTTACGTGACTATGACACGAGTGAAGCACAAAGCTTTGTTTATAGAAGAAATAGGCTAATAGGTTAGCAATTAAATGTGACATCGCAGCCACGGAAACATTTTAGTTCATGTCGAATGAGAGAGGTACGTCATACATTTAAGCTTTGTCGGCTTTGTATTCTGTTTTGCGAATCGCGATCTGATCACCCGATTATCAGAGAATTTAACAATATTCCATTAGTTATTCCACTGAACATGAAATCTCTGTTTCTTTTCCCAAATCTTCACTTACACAGGGGATTATAAACATTTCTTCCTTTCGTTCGCTTTTAGGCCTATTATATTCGCATTCTTAAGTAGAAAAACACCGTAGGACAGAAACCTTTTTGCTTGCACGTCAATTTCTATTTAACACAGTTTGTGCTTGTTATTAGACTTTATAAGGCGCGTCAAGTTTATTTGCATAGTGTGTTTCACACACCGGTGGTTAGTTTCGCTTTCTCTGGCAGACAAACAACCACAGCCTGAATGTCTGAAGATAAAACTCGCTCTTCAGACCTTTTACAACAAGAGTCAGTGTAACGTCAGGAGATAACATGAAGATATTATTAAAGAGAAATGGCCCTTTCCTGCTCGTGTCCCACATCCCTCTCAAAGCGCAGAGCGGCTATATGACGCATCTTTGTGTGGAAATAAAAAACGAATTTTTTTTTAATAATACTTCACTTTCTTATTATTTAGGTTACCATTATTTACTGATATTTATTTCATAGTTTTACAGATTGTAGTGTGTCGTTTCACTGAAAGAATAGCTAAAATAAACACGCATGTCTGTTTCAAAATGGATGTTTGAGCATTTGTTTAGGCCTATTTAATTTTTTATATTTCAAAATTTATTTCATTGAGGTATATATACACACACACACGCTCCAAATATTTATATGGATGATTACTATCATATTTAATATGTTTTTAAAAATAGGCTAGTTAAATAAAATAGTAAAATAGTTCCAACAGATTTTCCTGTGGTACCGAAATTGGTACAGAGAACCGTAAATTCTGACTGGTATTGGTACCGACTACTGGAATTTTGGTACCGTGACAACACTACATATAACAATTAAATTAATAATAATAAAAATAATAATATTTCTTATTCTTTAATAAAAAATAAAAATTATATATGTATGTGTTATATGTGTTATATATATATATATATATATATATATGAAGTTATGAATATATATATATATATATATGTGTGTTTATATATACATATATAAACACATACACATATATATATATATATATATATATATATATATATATATATATATATAAATATGTGTATATATTAAATAAATTAAATAAATATAAAATATTTATAAACACGAGTAAACAATTTGTATCAAAATATTTATTAATATAAATACATATTTATAAAGTTAAAAATTAAAGATAAAAATTACATCTATATAATTACTTGCTACAGCTCTGAAATTACTATTTTTAACAATTAAATTAATAGTAATAAAAAAATAATATGTATTATTTTTAATAAAAATAAAAATTATATATACATACACATGTATGTATGTGTGTATATATATATATATATATATTTTATTAAATAAATTAAATAAATGTAAAATATTTATAAATATAAGTATACAATGTGTATCAAAATAATTATTAATATAAATAATAATAATATATATATATAATGTATTTTTTATGTATTTTTATAAATAAATAAATGTACATTATAATGGGATAAAATAAATTATATATATATATATATATATATATATATACACACACTACCAGTCAAAAGTTTGGAATTGGTAAGATTTTAAATTGTTTTTAAAAGTAGTTTCATCTGCTCACCAAGGCTGCATTTATTTAATTAAAAATACAGTAAAAACAGTGAAATATTATTACAATTTAAAATAACTGTTTTCTGTTTGAATATATTTTATAAAGTAATTTATTCCTGTGATCAAAGCTGAATTTTCAGCATCATTACTCCAGTCTTCAGTGTCACATGATCCTTCAGAAATCATTATAATAGGATGATCTGCTGATTATAAAAAAATTAACACACAATAAACTGAACCTTACTGTAAAGCACAACCACAGATTACTTACAGTTGTCTCTGTACATTATACTGGGATAAAAGAAAGTATTTACCATCAGACACACTTCAGCTTCAGTCTCATGTTTACATGATGCAGCCGTATAAGGTGAACAAAAACAACAATTAAACAAACCCTCACACTGCATCGGGATCAGAGTTTAATTGGGTAAGACGTGTAAGATGGTGGAGGACTGAAATCATGCTGTAAACACATCAAACACTGAGACGCGTGACACTGCCGTAGATCAGTTATTCACAACAAAACATGCAAGGTGTTTGTAGACACACACACACACACACACACACACACGCACACACACACACTAGACACAGTTGCAAGTCCAATTAAGTGGAATCCATGTAAGGATAAATCCTCAGGATTAAGAATGCACATGGCTGCGTCTGGAACAAAATACTAGCTTACTGCTTACTGTACATTATATACAGTATACTGCATACTACTTCTAAACAGAGTGTGAAAGAAAAAGCATTGCTTTTTTAAATGCAGTATGTTAGTCTGCTATTCCGGCCACAGTCGACGTCTCTCCTGCTGCATGTGAAGGGCTGCGGTGATTACCTATGCAGGAGGGGAGCGGGTGGTCCCACGTCCGTCTCTCGCCCGTCATACATCTCAACACGCTGCTGCCATGGAGACTGTATCCCGGATCACAGCGATACGTGACCACACTGCCAGCAAAGTGGCCTTGGTCGCTGACTTTGGATCCAAACTGAGGCACGCCGGGTTCGTCACAGTGAGAGAGTTCAAAACCTGGAGGAGAAAGCGTGTGAAAGAGGAACATCAGTGGGTGTTTCTGGAAGCGCTCCCAGAGGGGGATTTTCCTTTTACGAAGATTCCAAGATTCTTGTTAAATGAAGGTCACTGTTTTGAAAAAAAATCTTATTGTGCCTTCATTTATTTTTTAGCTTTTACTTTTTTACTCATCTGAGACCCAGAGTTTCAAGCTTAAAATTTTTTACTTACCATAAAAAAAAATGATTTAGTTTTACGAAACCAAGGCCCGTTCACACCAAGAATGGTAACTATAACTATTCTGTTTCCTCCAATATTTTAAGATGCATTTTGTTCATAGAAATGTGTTATTCAGTGCTGTAATTTGACGAGACTGGCGGAAGTTTTCCATGCATGGTGGGCAGACGCGACTAATCGATAATGACATTCATTGTTGACAATTGTCATAATCGATTATTATTGATTAGTTGTTGCAGCCTTAATATATATATATACACAGTCAAACCAAAATGTATTCAGACACCTTGAACATTTCATTCATTAATGCAGTTTATTCACCATAGTTTAAAAAAATGGTAATAAAATATGACAAGATCTCAGAGTTAAACTGTGTCAGAAAAAATAATCTTAATTATGTCAGATAACACTTAAGCAAAACATGGTCAGGTCAAAGTGTCTAAATAATTTTTGGTTCCAAATTTTTATCAATTTTACTGGTAGTCCACTGAATGAAGAATTTTTGTGTATAATGTGTCACAGTTTATTTTGCTATCCTCACTTACATAAATGAACTATAGTGTCCTGAACACACTAGTCAAAATATATCAAAAATATCAAAAAATGTCTGAATAATTTTTGACTGTATATACATGTGTATGTGTTTGTTTATATATGCATAATATTTAAACACAGTACACACATATATTATGTAAAAACAAACTTTTATTTTGGATGCGATTAATCGTTTGACAGCACTAATATATGTGTGTGTGTGTGTGTGTGTGTGTGTGTGTGTGTGTGTGTGTGTGTGTGTGTGAGTGAGTGAGAGAGAGAGTACATATACACATATTTTTACAAACGTTTATGTTAGATGCGATTAATCGATTTGACAGCATTCAAATTTATATATATACATATATATATATATATACACACCAGTCAAAAGTTTGGACACGGTAAGATTGTTAATGTTTTTAAAAGAAGTTTTGTCTGCTCACCAAGGCTGCATTTATTTAATTAAAAATACAGTAAAAACAGTAATATTGTGAAATATTATTACAATTTAAAATAACTGTTTTCTGTTTGAATATATTTTATAAAGTAATTTATTCCTGTGATCAAAGCTGAATTTTCAGCATCATTACTCCAGTCTTCAGTGTCACATGATCCTTCAGAAATCATTCTAATATGATGATTTGCTGCTCAAGAAACATTTATTGTATACAATATTTTTTTTTTCAGGATTCTTTGATGAATAGAAAGTTCAAAAGAACAGCATTTATTATTATATTATTAGTGTATATCAATAATGACAAAGAAACGATATCATTGGAATCATATTCAGGACAACTTTTTCCAGCTGATGAATGATTAAAACATTGACAGCCAATCAGAATCTATCCTGCTTTAAGAGCTCTAGGATTTAAAGGGTTAGTTCACTCAAAAATGAAAATAATGTCATTAATTACTCACCCTCATGTCGTTCTACACCCGTAAGACCTTCATTCATCTTCAGAACACAAATTAAGATATTTTTGATGAAATCCGATGGCTCAGTGAGTCCTGCATAGACAGCAATGACATTTCCTCTCTCAAGATCCATAAAAGTACTAAAAACATATTTAAAACAGTTTATGTGAGTACAGTGGTTCTACCTTAATATTATAAAGCGATGTGAATAACCATATAGTGATGGGCCGATTTCAAAACACTGCTTCGGAGCTTTACGAATCGGATCTCCTATCAAACGACTAAACTGCTGAAATCATGTGACTTTGGCGCTCCAATTCACTGATTCGATTCGTAAAGCTCTGAAGCAGTGTTTTGAAATCGGCCCATCACTATATTGTTGAAAAGTCGTTATTTTGTTTTTTTGGCATGAACTGTTTTAAATATGTTTTTAGTACCTTTATGGATCTTGAGAGAGGAAGTACCATTGCTGTCAATGCAGGCCTCACTGAGCCATCAGATTTCATCAAAAATATCTTTGTGTTCTGAAGATGAACGAAGGTCTTACGGGTGTGGAACGAATGACAGCATTTTCATTTTTGGGGGAACTAACTCTTTAAAGCGACAGAAGATATAAACTGCAGCGTTGGCTGGTGTGGACACTAATATGGTCATCACTATAGTTATCCTTAAAGTTATCATTCTTAGTGTGAAAGGGCCTTAAAACAAATTATTACACAGCTCTGTGGAATACTTGATTCTGATTGGTTATTCACCGATAACCACTAAAAACAGATAACACAGGCTCATCCACTTTTCTTTTCGGAAGTTTTGCATTTGATGAGGTAATAAAATATTAAAACTCAGTCGAATCAATATTTTGTGTACAGTTATTAAATTATGTTATCCAGTATCATGGACTTGCTCTCTCTTGTTTCATACAAACGCAGCTGCTGCCATGTTGCGACTACTGTTTTGTTCACTGTAATGGATTATAAGATAACAAACAGGTACGATTTTAAATCAGTTTAATCTTAGATCAGTATCTCTTATCCCCATAATTATTAATGTGATGAAATGCTGTGTAATATGTGGACTGTACCTTATCCCTTAAATGTCAGTCTAGTTTGAACTTGCCGCGCTAACAACTGCTCTCTCCGCGGAAGCTTAGTGTTTAAAGAGCTAATAAAATATTTTGACTCAGATCAATATTTCATGTCTAATTATTTACTTATGTGGCAAGTAGCCGTGTAATAAGTGGGATGATGTACATCCAGCCGGTTGTTATCTCAGAATAAACCTCTTCAGACTGATGCAAGATCACCTGATCACCCTGTCAGGGTTTATTCTGCGATAACAACCGGCTGGATGTACATTATCCCTTACTAAACAGACACATTAATACATGTTTAAAGTGTCCTTTCCACCTCAGAATATCATCAGAATACTTCATTTGAGATGTGATGGAAGAGTTGATGCCAAAAGTGTGAAACAAATGTTTTAAGATAATTTAGTTTATTAAATGTTAGCAGGATCAAAAGTGGCCACAGATGAAGAAACACCCGAGACACCCAATGTGTGGAAATGCACCAAGCTGTTGGAGCTCAAAATAAAGCTAAAGTATGTGCAAACCCTCCTAAAAACACTTGCTGAGCGTTTAATTTCAAAACCATGGGCATTTATATGAAGTTGGTCCTCCCTACTGCTACGGACTTAAAGTTTGCACTTTTCAGGAATGCTTCAATCATTTCAACAAAGCAAACCTGTGAAAATCAGCGGAACTGCAGGGCGGCAAACAAAGCTTTCTCTCGTTTCTGATCTGTACAATTAAATCTTACGAGCAAACACAATTTCCTGTGTACTTCCTGTGTCATATGCAATTACAGTGAACAGGAGCACAAATAATATCATTCCAACCGTTTAATCCTAATCAGATTTTAACGAGAGAATGATACAGTTAATTAATTCTTTGAAACTAGGTGTGGGTGAAAGAAACACAATCCGAGCCCACCAGCAGTTTCCGTCCCGGCGGAACGACGTTATGAATTTCACTTTGAGTTTCTATAATGCAACCTTGTTATGCACATAAAACAAAGAAATAATCCCACAGCCATAATAATATTCACATTTATATGAACATACAGCCTATAATACTGAGAGACGATAACATGAGCAGCCCTGCTAATTAAGACTTTACTGACGGGAGATGAAAATACAGAGGATGTTATGGAGAGTTTATGGATAATAACAGATTTACTCAACTCTAAAATCTAGTCTAGTGTGAACACTCATATCAGATCGGGCAGCTCTAGCAGAATTAATCAAGAAAATATCATGTTATTGATACTGTACTTTTGACTACTGGCATAAACTCTGCAGCTTATTCTGCCCACTTAAACCTGTACATAAACAACATGGGTTTAGCCAATGGCGTGAGTTCGGGGCGGGGCTGTATATACAGTATATATAAATATAACAAGCAGCATCAAAAGCACATGTAGTTTGTAATTTATATTTCATAATATGTAATGCGTAAAATACTGGAAATGTTTCTGCAAATTTGTATGTACTGTACTATATATCACCCATCTGAAGCATAAATATGTGGCTGAATTATTCACATAACTGCCAGAACTTACACATTATATTATTATAAAACAATTATTTTAATGCTACTTGTTACTGAATAAAAAAAAAAAAAAAATAAAAATATATATATATATATATATATATAAAATTGAAATAAAATAAAATAAAATAATAAATAAAATATATAAAATATAAAATAAAAATTATTAAAAAATAAATAAAAAAATATAATAATATAAAAAAAATATATGACTAAACTCTGTTTAATATTTGAAATTATTTTGATGTTTGTTACTGAATAAAAATAAAATAAAATAATAAAATAAAAAAATTGATGCTGCTTGTTACTGAATATAATATAATATAATATTATGAGAGTAAATAATGGCAGAATGACTTTTTTATATAACATAATATAATATAATATCATGAAAGTAAATAATGGCAGAATTACTTTTATTTTCTTCTTTTTTTGGGTGAGCTATTTCTTTCAAATGAATGTTGTTCGAAGTTCTCTTCTTTGTCCTTCTTTTTAGCACAGCTAAGGTCAAAATCCAAATGCATTGGATAATTGAACACGTTATCAGTGCCTGATAGACCAATGAGACACTCGGTGTAAAAGCTGTTAGTGCCACGCATAAACGAGTCCAGCGCTGGACATTAGTAAGACACTCCTCAAAACCGCCGTTAACCTCATTCAAAATCATGCTTTCCTCACGCCGGGACGTTACCACCCGCTATAATCCCGCTGCAGAGCTTGTGCACGCTTTATGATTAAGATATCAAATAATACAGCACTGTGAACTGTGGTAGACATATTAGAAAACTTCTCATGAGGAAAGAAAGACCTATAATTTCAAACAAAGAAAATTAAGAGTCTCCGTGGCACTAATAATCCATGCATAAAATGCTGCTAATTCATTACAAAAGCAATAAACGTGTGTGTGTGTGGTGAAGTGAGTGCTGAGAACAATTATACAGTTCAAGCTGACAATGACATGAAGATATTAATCCAGAAATGAAAATTAATTGAGCTAATATATTCCGCTGTGAGGTGAGCCATAGTTTACGGCAGAAAGATTGAGAGAGAGCGGGAGATTTCGGTCGTATCTGTACACACAGCGTCCAAAATTAACTTACACTTAAAACTGTATTTTGCATTATTTATTAAAATATATATGTTGTGCCAGTGACAACTGGATTATTTAGCTGTAAATATATATACATATTAAAGCAGAAATGATTGATTATACATTTAAATAGTAATCATATTTCACAATATTACTGTTTTTGCTGTTGACTGCAGAAGAAACTTCTTACAAAAACATAAATAAAATTCTTCCAACCCCAAACTTGTATAAAAATCTACAGACACACAAATCTTAATGAAGATGATTCGAAACTGGAAATGCTGGAACTTTTTCAGAAACAAACCCATAGCGGATTCAAAGCATTGTGCGAGAAAGGCCTTTGTAATTGCAGCTTTATGAAATCCAGATGGGACTGATAAAAGTACAGTCATTTGCAGTCTTGGTAGGGATGAATTTTAATTATCATCAAAGCTCATCAAACATGAAACATTAGTGAAACACTCGACAAGTTTCAGGAGTTTCTGAGCTTTAAATTTTAACTTGGACATGAAAATCCCAAATGAACTCGGATATCTGCAGAGCGAGCTTCATGAATGCGGGTTTTTGGGTGAAAATAAAACAGAAGCTACACCAGGGAAGCAGTTTGTGAAGAGCTACTGAAGTCATGTAATCCAAGACTGGCTAAAAATGTCAATACATTTCATGCAACTAGTGTGTGTGAGTTTCTACAAGTAGTGTAGAATTAAAGGGGTACTTCACCCCTGGCAAAATGGGTTTTCAATACATCTTGGCTGCTTACGAAGTAGAAATTTTTTAAATCAGTGCTTCCTGACTAGAGAAAACTGAGAAAGAAGGCTGTTGTCTTCCCTTTTGTCAAATAGGTAGGAAAACTTCAACACCCATAATGCAATGGGCATATTGTAGTCCAAGGCCATGCCCACTCTGCTCCTATTGGATGGCTTGACTAGAGTCAAATACCACCTTGCTTTAGTAGGAAATACTTCTTAGCAAACTTTTAGTCATAATGGTGTTGTTCTGGGTACAAGAATTCAAATGGTAAATGTTTTGAGGAAGTGAGTTACTATCGGTTTGTGTTGTAGGCAGCAGATAAAGGCGGAAAAGAATCCCGTGACGGACAATCTGAAAACCTCCATGTTTGTAGTCAATATTTCAAACTGGATGACCACAAACAGTGAATAAGGCCAAACGGAGGGGAAAAACTGATGCGTGCTGCGTCCATATTCGCCTACATATACTACGCCCTAAAATTATGCAGTGACTTTATGAAGAAAAAGTACATACTTTTGAGTGTGTGACATAATAGCTTTGGGACAAACTACTTTATCATAATTGCGTCTTTAACGGGACGCTCTGTCACTTAGTTGCATGCATCCTGTCACTGTTTAAACTGCCCTGTCAATCATCTTGTCACAGTTAAAATCCTCCACATTCCATTTAATTTAAATTCCTAACATATCGGAGAGAAATATAGCAGAGTATGTTGATCTGCCAGTTGTGTGTCTTTCATGCTGAGACTTTCCTCATGTGTTTTCAAAATGATACATTTAAAAGTTAATGACCAAATGTATCTTTATAAAAGTTCACAATGCCGTTATAGATGAAATATAATGTGGATAACAATGAATAAATATTTTTTCAGCAGGTTAGATACTGATCACTCAACCCCCATGTCATCCAAGATGTTCATGTCTTTCTTTCTTCGGTCGAAAAGAAATTGAGGTTTTTGAGGAAAACATTCCAGGACTTTTCTCCATATAGTGGACTTCACTATATGGAGTGTAGAGCTCTTTGAAGCTGCACTGAAACTGACATTTGGACCTTCAACCCGTTGAACCCCAGTGAAGTCCACTATATGGAGAAAAATCCTGGAATGTTTTCCTCAAAAACCTTCTTTTCTTTTCCGCTGAAGAAAACATCTTGGATGACATGGGGATGAGTAAATTATCAGGACATTTTAATTCTGAAGTGAACTAATCCTTGAACCGTTGGTCTTGCACATCCACCATGTTTGTAGTTTCTTAACACTTCATATTCGTGTTTGTAGTTCTAATCAAATCCTCATCCAACGGGCAATGGATTGTGGGCAACATTAGTCGTTAGAGTGTGTACGGATCTGCACTTCGGAATCTAACCGGAAAAAATAGACCATCCGGATGTCTTCGGAACATTCATTTCAACATACCATGATTTGGAACACACTAATTCTAATTTCAAACAGATATGTGAATTGGGACGCAGCATGTCTTTACAGGTAAGAAAGCTGTTTCCACAGTGTTCCATTTTTACCATAATGCTGTTTAAAGTGTACGTTACAATTTTCAGTGATCATACAATAACTGTTCTGTTAATAACCCTCTGTCGATCCGACTGTCCGTGGGCGGGGATACAAAAATGTGGAAGTATAATCTGTAGTTTTCACGAACACCCCGGAGCTGTCGAAAGTCTGCCGTGTGATGTGTTTTCAGACTTTTGCTGACAAATAAACAGGAATTTCTTGGGCCAGGTGACATGTAAAAACAGTAAACACTGTTATGTACACATATACTACTCACATTGTAACAATACAAAGCAGGCAAAGTTATACTTTAATCAAGAGTAAGAGGAAACTTACTGTTGTAAACCAGCTTAAATCCCTCAGCCGTGTCTTCTTGATCAGAATAGAACTCAAGCCACAGGTGATTCGACGTGCTGGTCAACGACTGACCCAACATAGAGGAACCCGAGAAACCTCCCAGAACTTCTGCCGTGTTGTCCGGACCATCATATAACTGGGAAAAGAGACCGGAGAAGTCTATGGAGTTTGGCGTTAACAAAACATTGCTTTAAGCATTAAAGGATTAGTTCACTTTAAAATACAAATTTCCTGATAATTTACTCACCCCCATGTCATCCAAGATGTTCATGTCTTTCTTTCTTCAGTCAAAAAGAAATAAAGGTTTTTGATGAAAACATTCCAGGATTATTCTCCTTATAATGGAACTGAAACTGTAATTTTGACCTTCAACCGTTTGGAGGCCATTGAAGTCCATTATAAGGAGAATAATCCTGGAATGTTTTCATCAAAAACCTTAATTTCTTTTCGACTGAAGAAAGAAAGACTTGAACATCTTGGATGACATGGAGGTGAGTAAATTATCAGGAAAATTTTATTTGAAAGTGAACTAATCCTTTAAAGGGATATTAAAGGGATAGTTCACCCCAAAATGAAAATGATCACATGATTTACTCACCCTCGAGCCTTAGGTGTATATGACTATCTTCTTTCAACCAAACACAATTAGAGTTATATTAAAAAATATTCTGTCTCTTCCAAGCTTTATAATGGGGCTCAAGATTTTGAAGCCCAAAAAAGCACATCCTTCTGTCATAAAAGTAATCCATACGTCTCCAGGGGGTTAATAAAGGCCTTCTGAAATGAAGCGATGGGTTTTTGTAAGAAAAATATCCTTTATTAACCCCCTGGAGTCATATGGATTGCTTTTATGATGGATGGATGCACTTTTTTTGGGCTTCAAAATCTCAAGCCGCATTCACTCCCATTATAAATCTTGGAAGAACCAGAATATTTTTTAATATAATTCCGATTGAGTTTGGCATATGCACCTACTGTAGGATGTCATATGCACCTACTGTAGGATGGCTTGAGGGTGGGTAAATCATGGGATAATTTTTGGGTGAACTATTCCTTTCATAAACATTGCAATAGCCAAATACTGCGTTAAACAGTACTTTATTGATTCGTTTTTAGTATCAAAAGAATGTGTTGCAAGCTTGTCCAGACGTCAGTCAGTATTTACCTTGAGAATGTCACCTTGAGCCAGATGAAAGCTGTTCGCCGATATGTTGATTCCTTTTCCTGCCTGTACTTGAATGTTGTAGATGCACTCGTGGTTGTTCTCGTAATTCCGGGGGTAGTTTGGGGACAACAGGACACCGGCATTCTTGGAAACGGTTGAGCCGCATTCAGCTATGGATAATGAGGAACCGTAGTGACATAGTGGAAACGCAGCGCATGAAAAATGTAAATTTGGGAAAGTAAATAGTAGATTTAAATATCTTAAACAATATATTTGGTCACGCATTAGTTGCATTCGAGTCAGTGCTGTATCACACAATGCAATGCGTTCGTCCGTTTTCAGTGCAATCAAATGAAAAAGAAAATCATCCACAGTTTATTGACTAGTTTTTTTTTTTTTTTAGACTGCCAAAAGGTCAGATATTGAACTCAAAATTGGATTAAAAAATGCAAAATTAGGATAATACCATTTGAAATGCTTAATGCATACTTCATACTTCAGACATTTTTTTTTAAATTGTAAATAAAACATACTTTGACTACGTTTTACAAGAAAATACTATTTCAGTTTTCTACTTCTAAATTTCATGTTTAATTCATTGTGTTACTTGCCACTTCTTTAGAATTAATTTGACATTTACTAGCAATTTCTGAGTGAAAACAGTTTCTACACTATTTATAGTGCAGTATATATGTAGTATATACGTAGCATACTGTGCAGTATGCTGTGAGTAGTACACTAGAATTCCATTCAGAACATTGTTGAACTCGAATGCAACCATGGAGACTTTATCAAACTCTGGAGGTCCAAGCGAATGAGAGCAGCTGACCACGTACCCACACACCTTGGCAGAGGTGCACTCCATATGCGCCGCCCGCCGCCCAGGCAAGTGATTTCTCGAGCGCCCTGCAGGCGGTAACCAAGGTCACATGAGAACGCCAGGGTGTCACCGATGCCAAAGCTGCCACCGCTGTGCCTGCCAAACTGGGGCACGCCGGGGTCCTCGCATGGCTCCAAATCATACTCTGAGAAAAACAAACGGGCGAAAAGTTTAGAAGAAAACTTTCCTAGTTGCTGATGCATTACGTTATACAGGCTGAATTCATTGTGTTCTAAAAAGGTGCTAAAAAATGTAATACGTCTTGTAGGATGAAGGATGTGATTCATGTAAGCAGTAGGTGTTATTAATACAAAAAGGAATCAGTTCTGAAACCTAGTGGGCAGCATTTTAAAGACAGATACCTACTCCGTCACACTTTAGTTAATGCATATAGGCATTATAATGGTATTCATAATGCATGTTAAAATGCATAACGTCTTTTCATAAATAATTGTAACCAAAGTTCAAATGCATTATAATATTTGCAGATTCCTTGTTGCATCTAAAATTGGTTCGTCGTGTGTTTTAATGCATTACACTTTCTAAAGGTGTGTTTGATGAATAGATAATATTATAAATGAAGTTACAATTATTCATGAGATTATTAACAATTAATGCATTAAAATACCTTTATAATACATTATATATAAAGGTTTTAAGACCTAATGTTCAAAGCAGCATCAAAAGCATCTTTTACAGAGAAGACACTATGACAATCCCATGATGCACTGCAAAAAACTGCTCAAAATTGCAATTCAATATCAAAAAGCATTGATGAAAAAGTTAAATAAAATAACACTGCTTTATCCACTATGTGTGTACTTTTATGCTTCATTTAACTTTTATCACTTTTTTTCACTTCTATAATAATCTGCTCTCCTTTAAAAAAGAACCAAGTCTATTCACCATTTATGAGTTGGACATTTCATTCTCATTTTCTATGCTCAAAAAGCCCTTTTTCAAAGTGTTGATGTTGTTTTTATGCTCTGCTAGAACAGGTTTTCATGCCTGAATGTTGATTATTTTCCTCATATTCTCCATTGTTCAGCTCCTCTCTTCCCAGTCTGTCAGTAACGCTCTGTTTAGTTCCTGTCTCTATGAAGCCCCTCCTTCTGAAAAGCACAATGTGCTCTGATTGGTCGGCTGGAGCAGTGTGTTGTGATTGGTGTTTGGGAAATGTCCCGCCCCTTACCATAACCGCCAGTTTCAACACACTACTAACTAACTCAACCAGGCCCCGCCCCTTTATTCTGCTGTCTCATTTAATATCACAACAGAGTAAAAAGAGAGTGAACATTTACCCTGGGTTATCTGCAAACACTCAAACAATCAATTAGAGGCAGTGTAAATCATTCCCACATATGTAAATGATATTCAGAATGGGTTAGCGTAGGACCGCAGCTGTGCTTCGCTCTGTGAAGAGGAGCAATGAGTTCAGATGAGTTTGATGGACGAGAGCAAAGCGACGCAAATTGCTTTGTTTGTCACTTTGAGCTCTCATATTTCCATATTCAAATCTATTTACGGACAGCATACGAACGCCTGCACCTCTCTGAGATTGTATAGAAAAACAGATTTCATATTATGTAAAGATATCAATTCTTGTCTCTGTACTTTCAATGCTAAAATGCTAATGGCGGAAAGCTTTTGTCTGCAGTTTCACGCCTGGTATTTTTTGCATTATGCATGTCTGCTTCTGTCAATCCCATCAATATTCAGTTTTCAGTAAAGGTCAGCCACAGTTTTCATCAGGGAATTTATATTAGGCTAATACAGGAACTTGGCTTGTGGATAATTGTATGGGTATTCATAACTCCAGTCCTTAATTAATGCATATGA
Organism: Hypophthalmichthys nobilis; assembly: GCA_037950665.1. Taxonomy (NCBI): domain Eukaryota; kingdom Metazoa; phylum Chordata; class Actinopteri; order Cypriniformes; family Xenocyprididae; genus Hypophthalmichthys; species Hypophthalmichthys nobilis. The sequence goes on along the minus strand of CM075481.1, from coordinate 867,797 downwards.
TGGCTCAGTAAACATGAGCCAAACCCTATGGGCTCTTCACAGCTTGGCTTTCTATCAGAACGGCGCGTCCTCGAACAAACTGAATCACACTGACTTAAAAAAATAAAATAAAAATAGTGCAGAAAAACATGAAAAATCTGTCCAACGGGAAACATTGTTTTTTCTTCCTATAATATGTTTTTTTTTTAGTATCATTGAAATTATATTATTTTTGTTAAGTTTTTTTAATACACTACTGTTGAAAAGTTTTGCAGTCTGTAAGATTGTTTATTGTTTTTGAAAGAAGTCTCTTCTGCTCACCAGGGCTGAATTTATTTGATCAAAAATACAGTCAAATTTGTGAAATATTTTTACAATGTAAAACAGCTGTTTTCTATGTGAATATATAGTAAAGTGTAATTTATTCCTGTGATCAAAACTGAATTTTCAGCATCATTACTCCAGTCTTCAGTGTCACATGATCCTTCAGAAATCATTCTAATATGATGATTTGATACTCAAGAAACATTTATGATTATTATCAATGTTGAAAACAGTTGTGCTGCTTCAGATTTTTGTGGAAACCTTCATAACATTTTTTAGGATCCTTTGAGGAATAAAAAGTTAAAAGAAAACAGCATTAATTTGAAATATACGTTTTATTTGTACCATTATAAATGTCTTTACTGTCACTTTTGTTCAATTTAATGCATCCTTGATGAATAAAAGTATTAATTTCTTTTAAGAAAAAACATACTGACCCCAACTTTTGAATGGTAGTGTACTTATTAATTTCTAATTATTAGTTTTAGTTTATTTTAGTAATTCATTTTAGTACTTCAAATGAGAAATGAGAAATGTTGCTTAGACTAACTACTTGAAAAAAAAAAGTAGATTTTTTATATATATATATTTTATTTTATTTATTTATTTATTTTTCAGTTAATGTTCATTTTATTTCAAGCAACACTTTGTTATGGTTTTAGTTTTAGTTAACACAAATGCAGAAGTATTTTTTTTTAATTTGTGCATAGTTGATCAATTTTGGTCCTTTTGTGTAAAAAAATATTATTATTATTTTAATTTTTACTTGGATTATTGTATTTTTTTAAATAATAATTATTATTACTAATTTAAGAAAAGCACATTATAAATAAAATGTATTTTTATTTATTTATTTATCTGTGCATTCATCCATTCATTTCTCTTTTTTTTTCCCCTGGAGAGAAAAAAATAAATAGAATATGGGTTTGGACCGACATAGGGACGCATTAAAAATACATAATTTTCATTTTTGGATGAACTACATATTTAACCCTTTTGCATTAATTTAAAAAAAAAAAAAAAAGTTACTCTGAGGTCCTTAGAGGACAAAAATGTCCGTGACAAGAAACTTTGAAGCTTTGGAGCATAAACTTAAGTTTGGTCTCATTTTCAAGAAGACCCTTGGCAGATTATTTTTAGTAAATATTGATTATTGAAGTAAAATTATTGAAGTAAAAAAAAATGAAACAAAAAAAGTTATAGAGGTCTAAGTTTATGAAAATAATTCATGAACATAATTTTATATAAAATATATTTTAATAAAACATGTCAAACTCAAAAACTGCTATAAAATCAAAGCCATGAATCTTAACAAGTTGTGTTACAAATGTAAGGTTGATATCTCAAAAGATGAGCTTTCAGTAAGATTTTGTTTGGGCGCAGTACCAAACTTTTTCCATTAATCTCCACTGGTGTAAACAGAGCTGGCATTTGTGATTTGCAGTACAGTATAATTTCTCTCTCTCAAATATTACACACACACACACACACACATTTATAGCTGCATAACTTATCAAATTGGCCCTATAATACGCAGAAGCAGGAAACAAGAAAAAAGCAAGAATTTGCTTTATAGGGCAAACCTGAGAAAAAAAAAAAATAAACTGCATCATTTTATAGTTAAATGGCCCTGGGATTAAAAATTTCCATTTTAATGGGTTTCAATGGGGATGTTGATCCTGAGTGTAACTATTTTGTCTTACTAGTGTAAAATAGATTTATTAAAGGAAATGAGGGTGAAATAGTAAAATTCCAATAAAAATACAAACCTGTGCCAAAATGTATGCATTTGGCATTAACACAGGCAACATTAAGTCAAAAATGTCATGGACGCACAAGGGTTAAAGCTTGTCATTCCTGAAAACCTGAACTGCTTTAAAAGAACTACTGGCTTCCTGATGGGATTTTTCCTAATAAATAAACTCATATTTAGTTGTCAAATAGGTTTCTTTTACACTTTTGCATCAAAAGGTGGATCAGCTAATTCCATTAGTCGGCAGTTCAGTTTAACCCAGTGGCCGGTGGGTATCCGGCGTGACCGTCCAGAATCTGTGACTGATGACAAACGCAGCCCAAAGCCAGCTCTAATATCAGCCAGCACTTCAACGCTGAAGTCTGACGACAAGACTGCCGGCAACACTGATAAGTCTCAGACTCTCAATAAGCCACTGAGACGAAGCTCAAGCTGTTGCCAATCGATTACCTTTATCACTGTACTAAAGCACCATCTATATCTAATTGCTGCTATGACTTTTCATAGAAACAGACTTGTAGGCGCTGATGATGATAACGGCTGCTCTTGTCCTAGAATAACCTTCAATATCATCCCCAGATTCATTAGATCTGCTGCTAATGAATGGAAATGGAAACAAAACCATTCTTACATAAATTACTGCATTGTGAGCAAACTCTTTGTGAAAGTATCATGCGTAAAATGTTTGTAATTTTTAGGTAAGAAAGGGTTAATCATTTTACATTTCAGGTAAAAATGGTTTTACAAACAATTTAAAACTCCTACATTGAATTGAATGCAACAATTTACATAAAACTTGTGTGTACTGCAGATGATTTCCATCAGAATGGAGAGTCCTCTAACAATGCATCATGCCGACCTTACAGAAATAATGTGACCAAAAATGAAAAAGCTGTCCAATTGGATTTGTTTAGCATTGGTAAAAATGTTTGTCCCTTTTTGAATGGGAAAAGATTGGTTTAAAAAGTTTTCACATAACAGCGACAGACAGACGGATGATAGATAGATAGATAGATAGATAGATAGATAGATAGATAGATAAACTCTATACTTCATTGTATTAACTCAAATTTTTAATTTTTAATAAATGAACTAAAAATTTTAAGGCAACCGGGTAACTTAATTTTTTAAGTTAAACCAACAATTCTATTTTACAGTGTAGATAGATAGATATTCAATCAAAATGCACCACAAAAAAAATAAAATGGGATACACTGAGAATTTCTTTCACCTGAGAAAGAGATGTTGAAACCCTGGAAGGAAATGGAAAAGTCGGAGATGAAGCGAAGCTGGGCCTTGAAGTTTCCGTACAGCCCGGCGTTGACAGGCGGAGGTCGTTGCGAACCGGTGAGCCGGGCGAGGGGTCGTGCAAAGCTGCCATTCTCCGTCAGGAGCAGATAGTCATGGTGATCCTCCAGGTGAAACGCATGAAACGTGAACTGCACACCTGAACAGATGAGGACAAATATTTTTTTTTTTACTTCTGCGTCAGGATGCATCAAGTCAAAAGAAATTAATCTTTAAGTCTTTAAGTAAACAAGATGCAAGTGTAAGTTTTTTTTTTTTTATTAACTTTTCTTCATTAAGGATGCATTAAATTGACCAAAAGTGACAGTTAATACATTTATAATGTTAAATAACTGAACAAAATTATAAACGCAACACTTTTGTTTTTGCCCCCATTTTTCATGAGCTGAACTCAAAGATCTAAGACTTTTTCTGTGTACACAAAAGGCCTATTTCTCTCAAATATTGTTCACAAATCTGTTTAAATCTGTGTTAGTGAGCACTTCTCCTTTGCCGAGATAATCCATCCACCTCACAGGTGTGGCATATCAAGATGCTGATTAGACAGCATGATTATTGCACAGGTGTGCCTTAGGCTGGCCACAATAACAGGCCACTCTAAAATGTGCAGTTTTATCACACAGCACAATGCCACAGATGTCGCAGGTTTTGAGGGAGTGTGCAATTGGCATGCTGACTGCAGGAATGTCCACCAGAGCTGTTGCCTGTGAATTGAATGTTCATTTTTCTCCAATAAGCCGTCTCCAAAGGCGTTTCAGAGAATTTTGCAGTACATCTAATTGGCCTCACAACCGCAGACCACGTGTAACCACACCAGCCCAGGACCTCCACATCCAGCATCTTCACCTCCATGATCGTCTGAGACCAGCCACCCGGACAGCTGCTGCAACAATCGGTTTGCATAACCAAAGAATTTCTGCACAAACTGTCAGAAACCGTCTCAGGGAAGCTCATCTGCATGCTCGTCGTCCTCATCGGGGTCTCGACCTGACTGCAGTTCGTCGTCATAACCAACTTGAGAGGGCAAATGCTCACATTCGATGGCGTCTGGGACTTTGGAGAGGTGTTCTCTTCACGGATGGATCCCAGTTTTCACTGTACAGGGCAGATAGAAGACAGCGTGTATGGCGTTGTGTGGGTGAGCGGTTTGCTGATGTCAACGTTGTGGATTGAGTGGCCCATGGTGGCAGTGGGGTTATGGTATGTGCAGGTGTATGTTATGGACAATGAACACAGGTGCATTTTATTGATGGCATTTTGAATGCACAGAGATACCGTGACGAGATCCTGAGATCCATTGTTGTGCCATTCATCCACGACCATCACCTCATGTTGCAGCATGATAATGCACGGCCCCATGTTGCAAGGATCTGTACACAATTCCTGGAAGCTGAAAACATCCCAGTTCTTGCATGGCCAGCATACTCACCGGACATGTCACCCATTGAGCATGTTTGGGATGCTCTGGATCGGTGTATACGACAGCATGTTCCAGTTCCTGCCAATATCCAGCAACTTCGCACAGCCATTGAAGAGGAGTGGACCAACATTCCTCAGGCCACAGTCAACAACCTGATCAACTCTATGCGAAGGAGATGTGTTGCACTGCGTGAGGCAAATGGTGGTCACACCAGATACTGACTGGTTTTCTGACCCCCCCAATACAGTAAAACTGCACATTTTAGAGTGGCCTTTTATTGTGGCCAGCCTAAGGCACACCTGTACAATAATCATGCTGTCTAATCAGCATCTTGATATGCCACACCTGTGAGGTGGATGGATTATCTCGGCAAAGGAGAAGTGCTCACTAACACAGATTTAGACAGATTTGTGAACAATATTTGAGAGAAATAGGCCTTTTGTGTGCATAGAAAAAGTCTTAGATCTTTGAGTTCAGCTCATGAAAAATGGGGGCAAAAACAAAAGTGTTGCGTTTATAATTTTGTTCAGTGTATATGTGACTGCGCAGGCAAAATGAGTCAGAATGCGCATGGGTTAAATTCGAGCTACAGGTAAAACAAGTGAAAAATGTCAATTTTGATCAAAATTGAGACTTTCACAAAAATTAGTGCTCGTCTTCTGGACGACTGGCACAAATTTGGTATCGTTTCAAAGCGCAGCATTCCAACTTTGTGAATATTATAGCAAATTCTTGATGGCATGAGTCTAAACTAATGAAATATGATTTTCAAACTCATCCTGATGTAAACAAAACGATCTTGCTTGCACTGACTGACAGATCCGAAGCGCACATAAAGACACCTCAGACAGTGCGCGATCCCGATATAAACATATAAACTCCGTTAGATCTTAAGTGAATGTTTGGTTAACTGTTGGGGAAAACATCTGATGTGTAACATTATATTAGATCTGTTTGGTACAGTAGGTCTTAATATTTAGGCTGTCTGTTTCATTAATGTTAATCAAACAATTGTGGAATCATGGAAAAAAAAGTTATATATTTGGTGGTATTACCAGAGATTTTAAGGTTTGGTTTCTAGGTGATTCTGTTTTGGAACCTTCAGAAAACTTTACCTCAATTTTTCTCAAAAACTGACTTTGCTGACTCTATGGACTTCAAACAGGTGTAAACAATAATTTTTGAAAATTTGCTCATTGCGACTCATTTTGCCTGCATGGTTTCAATACACACGTATTGAATGTATGCGTTCAATAACTAAAAAAACACACTCTATATCTTGGACAGAGCTTGGAAGCAATCAAAAGCGAGCTCTCATCTTCTACTGACAGCACATGAAGAAATCTCCTGGGTACGTACCTTTGCCATGGCTGACCTCCAGAGTCCATGTGCAGTTTAATGAGTTGGGATAGAGCTCTGGAAAGCCGGGAGAGAGGATGATGCCCTCTGGGCCCCGAACATCGCCTCCGCACAGAGCTGCAGGAAGACACGTGTGGAATCTTAAAAAAAGATCTGAAACTTTACAGGAAGCACATTTGCAACTGTTCTCGAATTACTTCCAGTGATCTGTTTTCAGAGACTTCTGTTGAGATAAGCAGAGTTCAGCTCCGGGAATTCAAAGAGCAAACTAACCTTCACCGGAAGTAAAAATACCACTGAAAGGTTAATGAGAGTAACAAGAAATTCCTCTACTTTGAGCTACTTTCCACCTGCCGTTGTCTCAAGCAAAGGTCACAATCCATGAAAGTTTTTCTAAGAAGGTGAGTGATGGCTAGTGCCCAAGTAAAACTCTCTCTGCCGTGGTGCAAGGGTGTTATGGATGATTGTATGGGCATTTTTTAAACAAGCCTTTGTGGCAAGTCTGCTGTGTTAGTGCTGTTGGATTTGAGTACGACATTCAATACAATTGACCACTCTGTTCTGATCTCTCATTTGGAGCACTGGGTGGGCATTCAGGGAAATGCCCTTAAATGGTTTCAATCCTATTTTAATAATAAAAGGTGCTCTGTTAGTATTGGTGAATTTACTTCGGATGCAGCTCCTCTTACATGTGGTGTGCCTCAAGGTTCTATTCTCAGACCGATTTTATTTTCCTTGTATATGCTTCCCCTGGGGTCAGTCTCTAAGGAACACTGTATCTCCTTCCACTGTTACGCTGATGATACCCAAATCTATCTGCCCCTGGGATCTAATAACTTGGGTTGGGATACTTTGGTGGCTTGAAGCTTTATTTTTCACACAAGCAGTGTGGGATGAGTTAAAGTGCCCCTATTATGCTTTTTTGAATATTACCTTGTGTAATATAGCTGTCTGTGAATGTTAAAGTTTTAAAGATCAAAGTTCACAACAAATAAAGTTATTTTGTCAGTAATTCAAGTCTCACTTCCTGTTACATTCCTAAGTATTAATGTATAAATTTGCATATTGACTGACTGTGAACAGCATCTCCTTTGCCCCGCCCTCAAACACTGTAGTTGTATCTGAGACTGGAAGAGTTTGATTTGTGTTGTTTATGTCGAGAAGACGCTGTTTTCAGCGCTGAGAATCACTTTGATGAGATTGATACGGTAAAACTGACACCATCATTACTGTTCATATCACTGTGAATCAACTGCTGAGGAAGAGCTAAAATCCAAATATGGTAATGGGTGTTTCATTTCTGACACGCACTGTAAGCAGTCGACCAATCACAACAGACTGGGCCGTCTGTCCAATCAGAGCAGAGCAGGCTCTCGGAAAGGAGGGGTTTAGAAAGACTGAATCTTCAAACGAACCGTTTCAGACTCTGTGAGAAATGAGGTGATGTGCAATGTATATTATGAGAAAATTCAAGTGTTTTTTGATATTAGATGCATGTAAATCTATTGTAGGGGACTCCAAAATACAATTAGGAACCTTTAATATGGCATCACTTAGAATTTTCAAATCTCAAAAATGATAATGACGCTTGGCTTAGCAAACACCAGTAATAATACTGAATTTCAGAAACTTTGACATCTAATTGCACTCAAAAAGTGAATGTATATGACTGATATGTGTATGAAGAGATTTCCAGTAGCTCAAATAGTAGAGCTTGGCACTAACAACGTCAATGTCATGGGTTTGAATCGCAGGGAATGCATGAACCCATTACAAAATACTGAAAATATAATAAAAAATGAATTTGTGTGAATTAGTTGTGAAACCATGAGCAAAAACTGCATTAAAAACTATCATGCCTATGTTTGCAATTTTAGGTAAGTGAAAGTGAAATAAGAATGGTATCATCACATCACAATTAAGCAAATTGCACAGAAATTTGTTTGAATGCCCAAATATTCATGTAAATTATCACACTGAACTGAATACGACAATTTATGTAAAGTGGTTTTAAAAATGATTTACAAAGAATTTTATTCTGCTTTGTTCGGAATGGTTGGCTCTTTCTGTAAACTGGCGCATCAAATTTTACATAAATTTACATAAAAATCTATGTGCAGATGAATGAATAGAATAAATCATTTTGTTTTAAAAAATGGGAACGTATTAACCCATTTAAAAAACTGCTTAGGAAAAAAGCTTCTGCCACTGCATAAAGGATGCATAAATAATGTAAAATTTAAAAGTACTTCATGCTCTTCACATTCTATTCTATAAAATATTTCAGATGTGTCCAAATAAAAGAGTGAATTTGGAAACATTTTAAAACATTAACAAAACCATCTGTTATATGTTGTACAAACACCTGCCAAGGAATGTTGAAGTGAAATTACAGATAAACAAAAATTCACATGCATTAGACAGACTTGATGACGTACAGTCAAACCAAAATGTATTCAGACACCTTGAACATTTCATTCATTAATGCAGTTTATTCACCATAGTTTAAAAAAATGGTAATAAAATATGACAAGATCTCAGAGTTAAACTGTGTCAGAAAAAAATAATCTTAATTATGTCAGATAACACTTAAGCAAAACATGGTCAGGTCAAAGTGTCTAAATAATTTTTGGTTCCAAATTTTTATCAATTTTACTGGTAGTCCACTGAATGAAGAATTTTTGGGTGTAATATGTCACAGTTTACTTTATTTTGATATCCTCACTTACATAAATGAACTATAGTGTCCTGAACACACTAGTAAAAATACATCAAAAATGTCTGAATAATTTTTGGTTTGACTGTATATGTGCAATCAGGGAATCTGAAGCTCATCTCTAATTGCGTTTCTTCTGAACACAATCTGTCAATTGAAGAGCGACTCAAAGTGTCTCAAGAAACCTTATCACAGGGTCTTGTACTAAAGCGAAAGCTGCAATAGGCTGGTGGCATTATCTCGGCAGGGATTAAGATATTGATTGGGGCAAATATAGATCTTGAGTAATGGTCAAACCAAAGAAATAACATTTCAGTCCCATGCTAAGACTCGACTCTGGAAACTAGTAACAGCCAGAGACAACAACATGAAATGGAACGCGATACGATTCCAGAGACAAACAATTTGCCTGTCCACACCAGACGCGACAAAATCAATCACAAATCACAGCCAATCAGAAGAGCGTGTGGGCAGAGTCTCTCTGCAAGCACACTGCACTCGCAACCAAATCAATCACAAATCACAGCCAATCAGAAGAGCGTGTGGGCGGAGTCTCTCTGCAAGCACACTGCACTCGCAACCAAATCAATCACAAATCACAGCCAATCAGAAGAGCGTGTGGGCGGAGTCTCTCTGCAAGCACACTGCACTCGCAACCAAATCAATCACAAATCACACCCAATCAGAAGAGCGTGTGGGCGGAGTCTCTCTGCAAGCGCACTGCACTCGCAACCAAATCAATCACAAATCACAGCCAATCAGAAGAGCGTGTGGGCGGAGTCTCTCTGCAAGCACACTGCACTCGCAACCAAATCAATCACAAATCACAGCCAATCAGAAGAGCATGTGGGCGGAGTCTCTCTGCATGCGCACCGCACTAGCAACTAAATCAATCACAAATCACAGCCAATCAGAAGAGCGTGTGGGCGGAGTCTCTCTGCATGCGCACCGCACTCGCAACTAAATCAATCACAAATCACAGCCAATCAGAAGAGCGTGTGGGCGGAGTCTCTCTGCATGCGCACCGCACTCGCAACTAAATCAATCACAAATCACAGCCAATCAGAAGAGCGTGTGGGCGGAGTCTCTCTGCAAGCGCACCGCACTTGCAACTAAATCAATCACAAATCACAGCCAATCAGAAGAGCGTGTGGGCGGAGTCTCTCTGCAAGCGCACTGCACTCGCAACCAAATCAATCACAAATCACACCCAATCAGAAGAGCGTGTGGCGGAGTCTCTCTGCATGCGCACCGCACTCGCAACTAAATCAATCACAAATCACAGCCAATCAGAAGAGCGTGTGGGCGGAGTCTCTCTGCAAGCGCACCGCACTTGCAACTAAGTCAATCACAAATCACAGCCAATCAGAAGAGATTGTGGGCGGAGTCTCTCTGCAAGCGCACTGCACTCGCAACCAAATCAATCACAAATCACACCCAATCAGAAGAGCGTGTGGGCGGAGTCTCTCTGCATGCGCACTGCACTCGCAACCAAATCAATCACAAATCACAGCCAATCAGAAGAGATTGTGGGCGGAGTCTCTCTGCAAGCGCACTGCACTCGCAACTAAATCAATCACAAATCACACCCAATCAGAAGAGCGTGAGGGCGGAGTCTCTCTGCATGCGCACTGCACTCACAACCAAATCAATCACAAATCACAGCCAATCAGAAACAATCTTTATCACAGAATAAACTTGTTTACTCACAGTTTGAACGTTCTTGTTTTCTTTAATTTATTTTCAAGATCTGAGGTGAATTATTCATCGTCGCTTTCAGTAAGACAATAAAGGTCATGCAAAAATAATTTAATGTGAGTCTGAATATCATTTAAGTAAAGCACATATCATACTTTGTTGTTCTTTTATCAAGTGTCACGGCATCGCATTTGGTTAGGACACTGTGTTAGTACACACTAAAACTACGTACTTAAGATACAGGCAACATCCTAACTGAAATGGAACCTCACAAGTGACCAGTTTGGAGAGCTCTACATAGGGATAGTTCACTCACAGTTCATTTCAATGGTGTTAGCATATTGCTAAGCTAACAATTCAACTCTAATAAGAAAATCATACGGTGCACACATGTAACGGGTAAAAACACCACTTTTAACAGGACTTAAATATTATTATCCAACAGTCTTAAAGGAATTATATCCAAGTATATCCATGTCTCCCGCATTCTCCACCATCTCACTGAGGATCTTGGGATCTTCTCCATGAAGGATTACAGCAATTCTGCCTTAGTTTTTAAGCAAAAGAAGGTATGCATAACGATGCCTACTCCTCCTTTTTGGAAACATACTTATGCCTTAAAATGCCAGTAAGTTTTGAAACAGAGCCACAATATGCAAACTGGGATGCAATCATAGTCAGTGCTTCTTGAGTTGCCCAAACTAAGGCCTGAACTTCAGAATTCAAGGAATGAAGGCATATTTCCTCAGCGACTTCACCTTTAATGATAATGAATGTCATCGTCACTCCCTGTGAGACGATGAAAGAGTCTAGCGCCTCGGGCTCAACATCTGCCTAAACCTCTTTCTCTCTTTTTTCCCTCCGGCACTGTGAAGTACCCAAAATATTTCCTCCATATTCAGTTCATTCAGAATGACATGGATTCATTAAAATTGAATATGCCAAATGGGCCAGAGCAGCGATGAGTGCTCTTTTGGAAATAAAAACATTTTACCAGAAGGTTAAAGTTAACTTTTTTAACACTTTAGGTATTTGAGTGTAACCGAACTGATCCTGTTTACTTTCTTGATAAAGTTGCTGGCATTATTATTATTATTATTATTTAAATGTTCATCTTCAATCAAAATATAACTATTTGCTAGTAGGTTTCCCTGATCCAATTAGTTCCTGATGGATAAAATCAACTCCTGGCCTACATTTAATTTCATTGAACATCTTGTTGCACTCAGAATTGTCACATTGCACAAGTAAAACGGGTTGTTTCAAGCTGAAAGTGTATTAGATGTCTTGAAATAGAGACAGTCTGGTAGCAAACTAAACATTTTCAGGGGATTCTTCTGGTTTATAATTAACACTTAAGCTGACAATTATGTCCAAATGAATAGACGGAGATGCTCGTCAGCTCTCATAATGCCTTTCTCGCAGACGTTTTAAGAATAGAATATTCAGTAACACTTCGGCCTCTATATATAATGCATATGGATGGGAATCATTAGGAGTGCAACATTTCCAGTTCCTTAACACTTTAGACAATAATAGTGAGCTTGACGAAGTGTAAGTGTGAAATTAGCATAGATTATGCCACCGCTATGTTTACATTACATTACAGTGCCCAGCACGGCCCTGTCATTTTGCTTTTTTATGAAAATAAAAACCATTTTTTTTTAGTTTGATAAGGGTTGCTTCAATTCTAAACCGAAAGTTTCTGCTCTATTCATCCAGCACGAGCTGCAGAGTCGCACTCAGTGCAGCAGGAATCACAGTTCACTGATCATGTGACGAGAGTAAAGTGAGATGACTGACGAGACCATGGCGGAGGATTTGTTGTGCAACAGAGCCGAAGCATCTGATAAATGTCTTATCTTGTTGAATGCGCGCTTAGCACCACCGCTCTCTATACACAGAGTTCGAAAGCGAAAGTAAAACGCGAGTGCGCGTTCAAAAGAGATTTCTTAAAAATACTGTGTAAAAATCTCGTCTCAATCGCGTGTCTCGTCTCATGAGCTAAATGTCTTGTCACACTGCTAGTACATGTATAAACTAAACAAAACAATATTATTTTTGGCAACATGTATTTTTTATGTTATGATTTTTAACTACACATTGTCATATAAACAACCAGTTTCGACAGAACCGTTTTTAATTAAGAACTGATGGTACTTCCTGCTGTTAGAGAAATTACATTTTAGATGAGATTTGCAGTGCGAATTAAATGTGATGAGAATCATTATACAGGCTCATGCAGTCAGGCTTCAATTAAACGCTACTGAATATTCTTGCAATAGCTGAATGTAGAAATCAAAGAACCATTTTAATTGGTCTAATGGAGATGTGTAATGGAGATGTCAGCTCACCGTCACATGTGGGCAGAGGGTGGCTCCACCAGTGGTTCTTCTCACAGACCAACCGCTCCTCGTGGCTCAGTCTGTATCCGGGCTCACAGCCAAACCACACCACCGAGCCGATGGCCAAGTCCTGCCCGTAACGTACCCCGTTTACCGGCACACCAGGATCCAAACATGAATGAGTGTCCAGAGTGACACCTGAAGCACAGTGAAGGCAAAAGGAGAGATTAATTGACATAATTTAAAGCAATAGATAGAGAGATAGACAAAATTTTATACATTTATTTTATTGTGCATTAAAGGTAAATGTACAGTTTCAGAAAAAAACAATGCAAACTTACTAAAATTATTTTATGTTATTGGAATGCATTGCACTGCACTGATGATTGTATTTATCATTGTTTTATTTGTTAATAAAGCTTGTTTACTCCATGTAGAAATATAAAATTAAGTACAAAAATTCAGTTTAATTTTATTGTGCATTTAAGGTAAACATATAGTTTAAAAAAATGTAAACAATGTAAACTTACCTAAAATAATTTAATTTTATTTAATTTTATTGCATTGCAAATTGTATTTATCAATATTTTTTGTTAATAATCCTTGTTTACTCCATGTAGAAATCTAAAATTAAGTACAAAAATTCTATTTAATTTTATTGTGCATAAAAGGTAAACATACAGTTTCAAAAAACAATGTAAACATACCTAAAATTATTTTATTTCATTCCATTACATTACATACATTTTATTTGTTAATAATCCTTGTTTATTCAAGTAGCAATATAAAATTAAGTAAATAAATAAATACATTTTATTTTATTGTCCATTAAAGTGAAATGTGCATTTTCAGAAAAAAACAATGTAAACTTAAAATTATTTTATTTTATTTAGTTTTTTTGCAATGCATTGCTAATTGTATTTATCATTACTTTATTTGTTAATTTATTTTTAATGTTTACTCAATATGAATTTAAGTAAAAACTATTTTCATTTATCGTTGTAAATGGCTTGGAAATATGAATGCACAGTTTTTGTCAAGCCAATAAAGCTCACTAAATCACAAAAAGGGGGGAAGAGAAAAAGAGAGAAAAGGCAAGAAATAGAAAGAGTGAGACAGAATACTACAAAGAGAAATCCTCCAGCTGTTTGCTTGTGTGCAGAGACAGATACCATTCAGGTTGAAATATCATTTTCAGGCAAAAGGCACACGGTCTGTAAAGACGGCTGACTCACTTTCATAAAAGAGCTTAAAGCCACTGTTAGAGCGACTGTTATCGGTGGTGAAGAGAAGATACAGGAAGTTGCCGCTGCTGAACAGGAACTGAGGGACTTGGGTGCCATTTAGAGAGGCGATTAGGGGCGAGAGGAGATTAGGCCCATCGTGAACCTCTAGAAAATCATAATTGAGTTCTGTCTGGAACCTGCCGGAAATAAAAACAGATCAAAGAAAGGAGATAAAAAAATTACAGGGTGAAATGTGTTTCTATCCTCACACACAAACACACACAGAGCTCATTACCCATGGCTGCCCAACTGTTCTTCGTTGACCGCCTCTCTTAATGAGAAGTCACAGACGCGGCCAGTGTTCACACTGCTGTTTATTGATGGGATCAAACCGCTTTGTGATGTGTGAATAAACACAGATCTGCTGCGGTGAGCCTGCTTTTAATGAAATCGTTGAGCTAATAATGAAAAGGCTGTAATTTACTCATCCTCATGTTGTTTCAAACCGGCATTCTGTCTTCAGCAAAATAACATTCATTAAATAAAATAATAAAAAATAATAAAAAGCACAATAAAATTGTATATATATATATATATACACACACACACACTACCAGTCAAAAGTTTGGACACGGTAAGATTTTTAATGTTTTTAAAAGAAGTTTCGTCTGCTCACCAAGGCTGCATTTATTTAATTAAAAATACAGTAAAAACAGTAATATTGTGAAATATTATTACAATTTAAAATAACTGTTTTCTGTTTGAATATATTTTATGAAGTAATTTATTCCTGTGATCAAAGCTGAATTTTCAGCATCATTACTCCAGTCTTCAGTGTCACATGATCCTTCAGAAATCATTCTAATATGATGATCTGCTGCTCAAGAAACATTTATGATTATTATCAATGTTGAAAACAGTTGTGTACTTTTTTTCAGGATTCCTTGATGAATAGAAAGTTCAAAAGAACAGCATTTATCTGAAATACAAAGCTTTTGTAACATTATACACTACCGTTCAAAAGTTTGGGGTCAGTAAGAATTTTTATTTTTATTTTTTTGAAAAGAAATTAAAGAAATGAATACTTTTATTCAGCAAGGATGCATTAAATCGATCAAAAGTGACAGTAAAGACATTTATAATGTTACAAAAGATTATATTTCAAATAAATGCTGTTCTTTTGAGCTTTCTATTCATCAAAGAATCCTGAAAAATAAATATTTTGTACAATTGTTTCTTGAGCAGCAGATCATCATATTAGAATGATTTCTGAAGGATCATGTGACACTGAAGACTGGAGTAATGATGCTGAAAATTCAGCTTTGATCACAGAAATAAATTACTTTATAAAATATATTCAAACAGAAAACAGCTATTTTAAATTGTAATAATATTTCACAATATTACTGTTTTTACTGTATTTTTAATTAAATAAATGCAGCCTTGGTGAGCAGACGAAACTTATTTTAAAAACATTAAAAATCTTACAGATCCCAAACTTTTGACTGGTAGTGTGTGTATATATATATATATATATATATATATATATATATATAGTATATAATTATTATTATTATAAATAATTATAATTTAAATATTACACATTTTAAAAATTAATTTGCAAATACTCCAAATCATTGGATGACAGAAAAAATAAAAATAAATAAATATATATATATAAACATTTAAATTAAAATATTTCAAATTTTGTAAAATATTTTGCAATGCTTTGTATGTCTATATTATGCACAAAAAAAAGCCAGCACATTTATCATAAGATCTCCTTTTGTGTTTCAGAAGAAATAAAGTCCTATAGGACTGATGCACACAAAGTTCCATAAAACGATGACAGAATTGTAATTTTTCTGGTGAAAAGTCAAAGAAGAGCCGTCAAGCCCACTGCCGGCAAAACACAATCCAGTCTTTTGTGATCCATCTCGAGGCGTTCGCTCACGGGAATCTGTTATATCAAACTCCTGATCTGATGCTATTTCAATGCCCTACTCAAGGGAAGCATTGCAGTGCTAATGAAATAAAGTCCACCATTTGAAACAAGATATAGATTAATTCCATTTCCCTTTCACAGGCGGCCTCGATGGGCGCCACGCCGAGCGATAGATTTATACTCCAAACAGCGTGCCTATGGATCAAGCCCGTCGACATAACACTATGTAATCATTTATACAGACGCTAATGGTGACCGTCTCCCTCGTGCTCTCTCGGTCTGTGCGCCATGACAAACATTACCCGGAAACACATGAACTTTGCCGCATTCAGCCGAGGCTTACGATTCAATTACGTTTGACATTATACTTCATTAACTAGACTCTTAAGCCAGACTGAGACTTTATAAAAACCCATTCGGCCTTCACACCCAAAGGACCCGGATAAAGATATATGAATATGTTGCTTCTGCCTTTTCTAAGTGTGATATGTGCTAAAATGACTTGTCGTCATGGAGAGGTGATGCTGCCAGACATAATGCCTCTGTGTGTTTCTATTCTCAGAGCTATCCAACAGACCTGTCAAAGCTTATCTTGATGGAGCGTCCCGCCTCGGCCTCGATGACCCACTCGCAGCTCAGGGAATCTTTGTAGTAGCCGGGCCACCCCGGGGACAGAATGACTCCCACCGGAGCGGTGAAATGGCCTCCACAGGGAGCTGCCGGAAACATTTTAAGCACATGTGAGCAGAATGTTTATAAGAAGAACTTCAGTTCAGCAGAAAAACCTCTTCTTCGCTTCAAGAAAATGTTTTTAAACAAGTGTTTTTGTCTTGTTTTCCAGTAAAATGTCTAAACATGCTTTTTAACATTTTCCTTTTCCTTTAGCGAAAGTACAACCCCTTCCAAAAATGGCAGTTAGCAATTATTTAAAGGGGACTTATAATGCCCCTTTCACAAGTAATATCAGTCTCTGGTGTCTCCAGAATGTGTCTGTGAAGTTTCAGCTCAAAATACCCCACATATCATTTAGTAATAACTTATTTATTTGCCCCTATTTGGGTGTGAGCAAAAACACTGTTTTTGTGTGTGTCCCTTTAAATGCAAATGAGCTGCTGCTCCCGGCCCCCTTTCCAGAAGAGGGCGGAGCTTTAACAGCTCAACAACAACAAAGCTGGAGAATCTCACGCAGCCAAAATGAGGATTGTCAGTAACGGTGTTCAGCCTTACATTGTTCAAACCGGAGTCGACACTGATGGAGAGACTCAGGAAGAAGTTACAACTTTTAGAATCAGAAGAGAGAGTGGGCGGAGTCTGTTTAAACACACTGCACTCGCAACTTAATTAGGACAAATTAGGACTCTGATTAACATGGAAAAGATGCCTTTTTTTGCGTCGTCGCATCAGGACACTGTTACATGTGGTAAAATCACTGTAACGTACAGTTGCAGGAAAATGCAACTGAGTCAAGTTTTTGGTACAACAACTCTAAGAAGTGAAACTAAACCACTTTTCTACTAGTTCAAGGAATGTAATTTAGATCAATCTTTCCCAAAAGGCTACATTTATTCCACAGAAACATGCACTTTGAAACTTACCTTCACACTTGGGGATCAAACCACTCCACATCACCTTTCCCGCCTCCAGTTCACACACAATAGTATCCGAGCCTTGCGTCTTTATGAATCCCTCCTCACACACGACTGATATGGAGCTTCCCAGCTGGAAATTATTACCAAAGCGCTTGGCATTCATAGGCACTCCGGGGTCCGGGCACTCATTGTGTCCAAACGCTGAACAAATAACATCAAAGCAGAGAGCTTGTTACTTGCAACGTGACTTACTTAATGAAATGGAAGGGAACGAGCGAATACATAATGGAATATCAAACTGTAGAAAACAGAGGATTGTGGGTAAACACGAGGGTCTCGTATGTCGCACAGGCATTTGGGGATTATTTTGGCTGAGCTAATGGTGTGATGTTCAGCGAACAGGATTAAGTTGTTTGATGCTGGTGGATAAATGGCTTATGAATTAAATTGAGGGAAATATGTCCTTCCATATGTCCTACTTGACGGCTGTTCTGAATCAGATTGAAGACGACACTTCGCAGGCCAAAAATGTTGTTAGCAAAAACGAATTTGTTTAAGAGTATTAATTCTTTTAGAAAGAATCACAAACTCTTTTAGTTCAGAACAGCCTAAAAAGATTTTCTAAAACACCTAAAAAGCATGTAAATAAATAAATAAATGTTGTTGTTTTTTCTTTTTTTTTTCTTAGAAAAACATATGAATTATATATTACATAATACATCAGCATGTAAATAAATAAATACATTTTATTAATAAAATGTTTTTTAATTATTAATTATAAGCATGTAAATAAATAAATGAAGAGTTTTTTTTTTATTATTGTTAACTAAAACTAAACCTATTAAAAAAAAAAAAAATATATATATATATATATATATATTTGTTAATTGCAATAAAGCTGAAATAAAATATGGAATATAATTATAGCAGATAAATTTAAACATAAAAATGTAAATTAAAGGTAACTAAGTAAAGGCAACTAACTAAAATAACCAAATTTAAGTTGATTATTATTTATTGATTAATATTTAATTTAATTACCAAATAGAAAACAAACAAAAAAATAATTCAAGCTATATAGAACTATAAATAAGTATAAACATATTTGTAAAACTTGCTTAAGCACATAACAAAATGACTAAAATGAAAATGAAAACTGGAAATATAATAAATAAATAAATACTATAAGAGTATATAAATAATGCTAAAATAACAATTTATTATAAATTTATAATATTTTTTAAATATATCTCCTGGGGGGGAGGAGGTGTTTCTGTGTGTTTTCCAGCACAAATATCTAAACATTCTTAAATCAAGATGCATTTACTGGAGAAGAAAAATTACTGAAGATATTAAGTCTTGATTTCTGAAAAAAGTATCAAAATGGAGTGAGTTTGTGCTTACTGAAATACTGAAGACAGAAATACATTGTTTGCAGTGCAACAAACTTCATACAGCAAAAATAATCTCAATTTCTACATGAACATCATTCAAAAACAGAAGCACTCACTGCTGTACGTGATGTTGAAGCCTCGGCCGGACATCGAGTGGTCGGCCTGGAACTCCAGCTGGAGGATGTTGGAGTTGCTGGTGAGGTGTGACGGCACTTCCGCGCCGGAGAAGCGTCCCAGAACCACTGCGTCCACCAGCTCCCCGTCCCTCACCGTCAGGAAGTCGTAGGGAGGCTCCAGGTCGAAATCGTTGAAGGCCAGATGGATGCGGCTGCCCGGTTCAGCGATGATCAGCCAGACGCAGTTGAGGTTGTTGCCGTAACCCTCGGGATAGTCCGGAGACAGAACGGTTCCCATCGCAGCCGTGAAGTTGGACATACAGGGAACTGAGAGGAGGAGGAGATGATGGTTAAAAGCAGCATAATAATTGCTTTCCTGTAGCTCAGTGGTTAGAGCATGGCACTAACAATGCCAAGGTCGTGGGTTCGATCCCAGGGATTGCACATACTCAGATACAAATGTATAGTATAATGCAATGTAAGTCGCTTTGGATAAAAGCGTCTGCCAAATGCATAAATGTAAATGTAAAATGTAAATGTAATAGCTCAAAGAGCATCTATTGTGCTTTTGTATGTTCAACTTTCTTTAGTGTGTAATGTTGCTGTTTAAGCATGAAAAAGATCTGCAAAGTCCCTCCAGCAGGAGTTCTTCTCTATATCTGTTTCTGAACTCTCTGAAACGCCTCCATTGTAGTCTTGAGATTTCTTCCAGGAACGAACACGTCACAGTATTCCTCATTTACATAATTCTTACGCAGAATAAAGGGGCGGGGCCTGGTTGAGTTAGTTAGTAGTGTGTTGAAACTGGCTGTTATGGTAAGGGGCGGGACATTTCCCAAACGAGATGTCCTACCTTGATTGTTTTGTCTTGCGTCTCAATTAGCTCCCTAACTCCCTAGGTCGTGAATCAGTATATTGTGTAAATGAATGTGGCGCAATTTTTGTGACGCGCTCCAGATCACAGAGATCGAGACGGCAGAAAGTGCATCCTGTTTGTTTTCTTTATTTTACAAAAGCACGTTTTCTTGTTATTGTGAGTTTACAAAAATAAAAGTAGACCTTTTACAGTTTCCAATGATGTATTACTGTTATCTGTATGACCAAAAATGAGTATTTTAAGTTGTTTTCGCTGTTATCAGGAAAAAAATGCCAGTGATCGCGCCGGCGCCTCCATGTCATACAGTAAGTGCACTTTAATACTTCAGCTTCCACACTCCAAACAAACACTTCGATATGCGCCTAATAATAGCACACATTTATCATTAGAGCGAGAGGCCATGAAAAGTTGCTACAACTTAGAGGTTTCAAATGATAAGCCACATTTGAGGTCAGTGGATGATAGGTGAACGTTTGGATTTCTGTAATTACCACAAGGGCCTTTGATACGAGTTTTTTTTTTCTTTTCTGGACGCAGTAATTGTATTCAATTGTACTGCACAGGGAATTTTAAGACTCTTGAAATGCCATTGCTCTTTGGTACCTCGGTGCTGTTTACTTGTCAAGCTCCCAGAGAATTGTCATCTCATCATCTTCAAGAGCGCAGCTGTCCTTTCGAGTCTGTTGGCCATATTTAACAGCACGGCAGTTGTTTTGTTTACACACACCGACATAAAACACGGGTTTAATTAGTCCGACCTCTTGACATCATTTCATTTACACATGTGTTTCACAGACTCTGAGAGATTCGAAGTGCCTTCAGCGCTCATCTTCATAATGAGCCGAAGAGGATGGAGAACTGTGATCTTAAATTATTTCCTGAACGCACAAGGCCTGATGTACCTGAAGAGAGCTGAACGTTTGTACTTCCCATTCATCTGAGAAGCAGTTGGCAGGAAAATTACATCATGGCCACACAAATTGGCGACATGTCCATGTTATGATCACTTAAATGCACTTCACATAGTAATTATGACTTCCGAGATCTCTTAAGAACTTTCTAGAAGGACTGATATTATTGATGCTGCTCTGCTGTACTCCATTATTCACCGCGCTGTTTGTTGTTAGGATGACAAAAAAAGTTTTAAAAGGTATATTTTTAGGCTGGTCTGCTTCAGCAGTCTAACAGCTCTCATCACTGTCAGAATAAATGTGAGCTGGCCAATCAGATTAAAGAAGGCGGAGCTTACTGTTCACAGAGGACGAGTGTGAATTCCAATGCAACGCTTTTGTTTTAGCAATGAAAGAGTACGTGGCGCATACATAGCTAAACATTTAATATTTGACGACTGTTTTATGATTGAAATATTCAGTGACCGACTGTAATGATGCAAACTACAACATTTTTATGAAATTACGCCGTTTTGAATTGAAAACATGCTATTATTTGATTAATATGCTATGATTAAAGTAATTCATAACTGAATGTGACGAGACAAGAAACATTTAGCGTTTTTGACATATTAGACGTACAAATATGAGTGAATATATTTAAAATATATATATTATTTGCAAATTTAAACTGATTACTTACAACAGACCTGGAACTTTTACTGTTCTTATTTCTTTTTCGTTATTCCCTTAAATCCCTTTTAATTTTTTAATTATTTAATTCCTTTGAATTAATATATATATATATATATATATATATATATATATATATATATATATACATAAAGACATTTATAATGTTACAAAAGATTCTATTTCAAATAAATGCTGTTTCTTGAGCAAAAAAATCAGCATAGAATGATTTCTGAAGGATCATGTGACACTGAAGACTGGAGTAATGATGCTGAAAATTCAGCTTTGATCACAGGAATAAATTACACTTTACCATATATTCACATAGAAAACAGCTGTTTTACATTGTAATAATATTTCACAATTTTTACAATATTTTTGATCAAATAAATGCAGCCTTGGTGGCCAGAAGAGACTCTTTCAAAAACATTAAAAAAATCGTACTGACATTCATCAATGATAATGATATTGATAAACATGTTATTTTAATCATGGTAGTGTCCAAAACATGATATTAAAAACATAACACATGGTAGGTTCTTCCACCGTCCAAATGTTATTGATCATAATTTAGTTTTAATTGTGAGTGTTAACCGCATAATTGAGTTTGCATTATGGAAACCATTAATGAAGAATAGTGATCACGCTCGCCAGAAAATACTACTCACTTAGCCAGTTAATGAAGCAACAGGCGTGTGCGCAAAGACAACATTTCCCATCATTCTCTGTGGCAGCATGAGAATGATGAAATACATAAAGCATCGATTACGCACTTAATGTGCATCCTTCGCTCTTCATTTTGTTGCATTAGCACTTAAAAAGCTTCCAGTCTGAGAGAAAGAAAAATGAAATTGCCCTTTTTAGTCCAACTAAAATAATGCAGATCACATCATCATAACGAATTCTGACGTTTTTTATGGTATTAGTTAACTATAATACCTGCTAATATGGATATCTTTAATATCAAACAGCTCAAATATCATCATGCAATGCTTTTGAGCAATTTCAGAAGTGATTTTATGGTACTTTTTTGGAGCTTGACAGTATAAATCACCCCTTACTTTCAATACATTGACAAGAGATTAAAAAAAATGCTTTGCTTAAAATCTCATTTTGCATTCCAGAGAAGATTAAAAAACATTTATGCTTCGAGGAACATGCATAATGATATGCAGAAGTCTATGCAGAACTCACATATACAGATAGGGATGTTAGCCGACCACTGATTGTTATTCTGACAGGAAATCATTCGTTCGCCGATGAGCTCGAATCCGAACTGGCATTCAAAGCGCAGCACGTCTCCATTGGAGAAGCCCCCGCCCTCTCGGAGGCCGTACAGAGGGATGCCGGGATCCCCGCAACTTTCCTTATCAATTTCTGTTGGGATGCGAGAGGAGAGCGAGAAAAACAGCAGTAAAGCTTTTGAGCCGGCAGAGTGATTTATGGTGGCACTCTAAGAAGTTCAGGCAGAGAACAGACTCACCTTTATAGTTGATCTTAAAGCCAATAGAGCCCACACTTTCATCAGATTGCAAATGCAGCCACATTTGATGGGTCATACTGACGATGAGGTCGGGGACGAAACTGCCTGTTAACCTGTCGATGCAGAGCGAACAAAAGAGAATAACAGTCTGTGAGCTCGGCTGTACAAAACACTGCTGTGGAGGTATACTGTGCTATAATAATGCTGTCAAACGGCATTCTGATACACGCTATAGTACTGAATGATTACTATATTTATATACAATGCTATTGATTTGGTACTCCAAGGTACAATACAATTCAAAAGTTTCGATTTTTCAATATTTCGGAAAGAAGTCTCTTCTGCTCACCGAGGCTGCATTTATTTGATCAAAAATACAATAAAAATTGTTAAAATTTTACAATTTAAAATATCTGTTTTCTATGTGAGTATATAGTAAAGTGTAATTTATTCCTGTGATCAAAGCTGAATTTACTCATCATTACTCCAGTCTTCAGTGTCACCTGAAAATTCTTTGATGAATAGGAAGTTCAAAGTAACAGCATTTATTTGAAATGTATTTTAATTTGTAATGTTACAAATGTTTTTACTGTTACTTTTGTTCAATTTAATGCAGCTGTGCTAAATAAAAGTAATCCGCTCTTTTATTTAGAAGGCGGGACATATTTCGCTATACTGCGTGTTGCACTTTCTCCAATTCATAGTTAATATGAGTGCGCCGTCTTTGTGCATCTAAAGTCTCTGATAAAGGTACCAAACCAATTTGACCAGCATAAACCCGGAGAAAGGCCTTAATTGAGCCTTACAGTATGTATTAGTGCTCCAGCAGCGAGAGTCTTTTGTCCTTGAGGAACGCTCAATGGATCAGAGCTGGCGCAGAGCCAGGCAAATGCGCCAGAAAGCAGCACAGAGCGTCACTAGAGATACCCGGAGACATACGGCTGACTGGGAGAAGAGCTGGATGGAAAAACTTGTTTGTGAGGGGAAAAATATAGCCGGAGGATTTGTGCCTGTGCAGTTTTTATGGTTTTGTGGCTTTCATGCTGTTGAAACGAATAACTGCTGCAAAGCTGAACACAATGCAAGATAAAACACTCGCTAGAGTCTATTAAAGTTGGATGTTTTAAGTCAGGGTTTATTCAAAAATAAAATAATTCAAATGTAGTATGCAGATGTGTTGCGTCTAAACCGGACATGCATGTCATGACGCGTCTGACAACAGCATTTTATTTCCCCCGTCTGCCTGAAAGAAAATGATTTTATTCACAGATATCATGTGTGGATTGTCTGCTATGGATTTTATTTATTTTAATAATGTTTATGCATTGTAAATGGTCATGTAAAACTGAATAATGACTTGTTTGTGCAAGAAAACCAAGTGGAAAAAAGAAAAGAAAAGAAAAAATAAAAAGAAAATATTCTAGCTGCAAGCCAATGGTCGATGCTAATTATTCAACACTACAAAAATCATTTTGACTTGTTTTGCAGTTAAAATATCCAAACATCCTTAAAAGAAGATAAATATATTTGAGAAACAAAATTGCATAAAATATTAAAACATTGAATTAAGTTTATTTTTCTTACTCTGTTGGCGAGTAGCTCATTTCAAGCATGAATTTAATGAAATTTAACGATAGTTTGGGAATTCTGCCTTTTATACCTGAATGATAATTTCATTATAATTAATAATTAATCAATATATATTTTAATTATTATATTTTGAAAGAAATGCAAATAAAAACTTTATTCTCTCCATTTCATCAACTTGTTTCAGAGTAACTGGTATCAGTTATCAACAAACACAAATTAATATTAACACACATTAACTAAATTCTGAAGATTAAATTAATATTTCTTAACTTTCTGAATGTTATTAATTAATTTAATTACTATTAATATTGAACATCAAACTGGTTTTTTAGCATTTTCTTTACACAAAACACATATTCAGTGCATTTTCCCACCCTCTTTTGATTGACAGGATATATCGGCTGTTTTTAAACCACCAATTATATATATATATATATATATATATATATATATATATATATATATATAATTTCATATATCTTAATAGACGACGCATATCATAAGCATATTGTGTTTCTCAAGTAAATACATCTTGATTAAAGGATGTTTGGATATTTTAACTGGAAAACAAGATAAAAATGCTGATTGAGACAATGTTTTTCCATGCAGATACACTGCAAAACGTGAATTTCTTCCTCAGTATTTTTGTCTTGTTTTTCAGTACAAATATCTAAACATTTAGAAAAGCAAAATGACAAAGTCTTGTTTACTAAAAAATGCATCAAAATGAAGTGAGCTTGTGCTTAAAACAAGAACAAATATCTGCAATGGGGTCAGAAAAATCTGAATTAACTTTATTTTTTCTGACCCCAGATATTTGTTCTTATTTTAAGCACAAACTCACTTTATTTTGATATATATTTTTTTAGAAATCATTTTGCTTCTCCAGTAAATGTATGTATAGATATTTGTACTGAAAAACAAGACACAAATATCGAAGAAGAACTGACACTCATCATGACACACAACTGAAGTATAACACTAAATCTTACACTTGTATGATTGTTTTCGAGTCGCCGACCTCTCCGCCGTCTCCGACAGTCAGCGTATCGTACCCAAGCTCCAGGTCGAACTCTTCGAAATTGATCTGAATAACCTGCGAAGGTAAGAAAGCGACTGAATCAGTGGTAGAACTCTTTGTAATGGAATCAATTAAGAAGATCAATACTCAATGAAGCACCTTGACCGCTGGGATTTCTCCATACGCTCTCTGTTACTGACAATGAGAAGCGTTCATTTCACACCATCTTAATTAAGCTTCTCGACACTACAGACATCATCAAATATAAATGATACACACTATTCTCAATGATATTCATGATCTCACCGGGCCAGCGCTTGACTGCAGCATATGTTGCCTGTATATTTTTGCACGCCCTCTGCGGCCGCGGCGCTATAACTGAGAAATTCAGCGGAGGCAATGCAACAATTATCCAACAAATCATCCGCACAGTCCAATGAATGTTGAGGGTGAAACAAATTTCCGAGAGTGCTTTCAATCAGCGACTCACACTCGCAAGTAAACAGTGGAGCGAAGTGCTCCGCTTGTTCAATGTTATCAAACGCTCACTACATTAACAACGTCCTGTTTGCATAATCACCCCCTGGTGTGTGTTTGGAGGAGCTGCTGCCGCTCACATTCACTTAGACTCCATGAATACTGCCCTTCTGGCACGTTTACCGCACACAGAGGAATGAAACGTGCACATATGGGGGCTTCTTCAGCGGACGCCACTTCTGTGTCTTTTATTAACGCTAACAGATTTCAACTTGTTAAACGAAGGTCACATTAAGAGCTGGGAAACTTTTCACCAGTGTTGGGGGAAGTTACTTTTAAAAGTAATGTGTTACAATACTGCCTAAAGAAGCAACTAATGTGCTATTACTTTTGCATTTTTATTCATTTTAAGGAATACTGAATCTGTTTTTTTTTTTTTGTGCAGGTGAGATGATTAAATGCATGCTAACATGTAGGGCTCTATCATACACCCGGCGCAATGCAAGTGCTTTTTGCTAGATTCAGTCCGATGCAGTTATCATTCTCACATCCTGCACCACTTTGTTTAAATAGCAAGTGCATTTACGCCCATCTGTGCTGGTCTGAAATGAGGTGCGTTCAGGTGCATTGTTGGCATGTTGCCATTTTGAGGAACTGAAAACACCTGCGCCATTGATCAACAAAAACCTGCTCTAAAGTCAATGGCGCAGTATTTTTTGTTTTGTTATTTAAAGGGCGTGTTAGTAATACGCACCTATAGGTGGGTGCACAACACACTTGTTACACACACAGTGACATGCAGCAGCACACAAACATGCCAAATGTTACAAATAAAAGGATGTAAAAGATTATTATTGTGTGCATAAAGATAAAAATGCTTTGGTAAAATCCGGCTTCTCCTGTAGATGGTCTGCTTTAACCTCACGCATGAGCAGATCCGTTTCCTCGCTAGAGAAGCGTTCAGTTTTTCCACTTACAAATCCTGCCATGTAAATAGCGAATCCGCCATGGCTTTTAAAGGGAATGAGAGATGAGACTCTGACTGGTTTATTGCACGTTACGCCCAAAACACACCCATGACTCATTAACCCTCATGTTGTGTTCGGGTCATTTTGACCCGGAGAGGATTTTCCCATACCTGAAAATGCTAGTTAATGTTATCGCATTGGACTAAAATTTACTGACTTTACTTACCCAGAATCTATCATCTTCCCAAAAAATTTTTGAGCATTTTTGTCATTTTTTGTGAGTTTTTTTCCACATTGTAACACTTCCTGGTCAAAAATAACCGGCCTACAAAAAATTGCTCATAAATCTCTTATTATGCTACATTATCACTAAATATTGGATTCAATCTTTTTGTCAGCTTGTTTTCTTTCAATTAGGACAGGTTTTATATTTATTTTTGAAACTGATTGATTGTAGGCCTTATTTATCTGAGCTCATATACCAAAAAAGTGTTTTTTGTGGATAATTTTGTCAATTTTACAAAAAATATTTAAAAATTTTGCACTGGTTATCACACTAGTGTGCTTTAATGTTTAAGCAGGAAATTAGTTTTGAAATGTTTTTATTTTGTTTATTTATTTATTACAAAATGGCACCGTCACACTTGTGGTGTTCCTGGTCAAAAATGCGCGCCGACCATTTTTCCCGTCGTTAAACTAGCAAAAGTGGATTCGGAAACGCCCTAAGTGCATTTCAGCCTAGTCTAGAACTACAATAACCATCATGTTCACACACAGAGCACACAATGCCTTGCGATTCTCACGATTTCTCTCAGCATGAGGACAGGAGAGCTGTCAGTCAATACATGGGAAAACAAAGTTACTTGCATTACTTATTTGAAAACATAACTGAGATATTTTGCTGTAAATTCAAAAGTAATGAAATCCTCTACTAGTTACTTGGGAAAAGTAATCTGATTACATAACTCACATTACTTGTAATGCATACCTTTTTCATTTAGTTCTGCTAGTTTTCAAATCTTTCTTTTTTATGTTTGGGTTTTTTGTTTCACCCTTGCCCTAGAACCAGACATAACTTTAAAAATGATCTAAACAAATGATTACATAAACAAACCATTACAATATGCACATTATTCAAAAGTTTGGAGTTGTAAACAGTAAAAATGTAAGAATACAGAAAAAACAGTAAAAACTGTGAAACAGAGAAATACAGAGAAATAGTCATTTATAAAAAGGCAGAGAAGCCTAAAACTCACAAAAAATAATAAATATTCTGCTCATACTTTAAATGAATATTTCAGCATTTTTTTTTTCACCCTAGTGTCTACAAAAAGACACTAGTCAGAATGTTCGAGCTGCTTTTTTCCATACAAAGTAGTATACTGTTCAAGTTTCAAAAATAGTGCACTTTAGACATTCTACTAATAGTCTCTTCTGCTGCATTTATTTGATCAAAAATACAGTAAAAATTGTAAAATATTATTAGTTTAAAACAGCTGTTTTCTATGTGAATATATCGTAAAGTGTAATTTATTCCTGTGATCAAAGCAGAATTTTCAGCATCATTCCTCCAGTCTTCAGTGTCACATGATCCTTCTAATATGATGATTTGCAGTTGTGTTGCTGCTTCATATTTTTGTTGTCCATATGTGCAAAACAAAGCCTTGTACAGCACTGATATTATTAGTATTACTAATGAACACGATCAGAATAGCATAAGAAAGTCCTGCTTTGTCCCTTTAAGTTCATATATTAACTTCATTTATTGTGTTAACACAATAATAATGCCAATGAGCTGCCCATGGGTCTCTAATAATGGGTCTGCGGAAACACAATAAAATTTGAACTTTGCAATTCCGTTGGGCGAAGATAAATGAGGTAATAATGTTATGTGTGTTAGGGCTCATTTGCATTTCTCACCAGAGGAAAGCTCAGATTTAGCAGCAATTGAGGACACGAATCAGCTATTTGCTAGTTGCTAATGGCCTGGCATGAAATGAGTAAAAAAATATAGTAAAAAAGAAAACCTACACCTGAAACATGCCGTTTGAGACAAGCTTGTGGAAAGAAAAACTGTTGTCTCTCTCTGTGTGTGTGTGTGTAGGTTATTGTTCTACCTTATTGGGGTTACTGGCGGTGATAATCCAAACACACTGTGAGTTACTCTCATATTGGATGGGGAAATTAGGTGATGTAAATGTTCCTGAAGGACCGAAGAGGTTCATCCCACATGTTTTCACTGCAAAACAAAACAGAGAAATACACAGTCATTTATACAGAGATAAAGAAGCCGTACACTCACAAAAAAAGGTTTTGTAGACAGAAGTTCTGCAAAAGTAAACTTTAAATGAATTTTTCAGCATTTATTTCACTACTGTGTCCACAAAAAGAGACTAGTCAGAATGTCCGAGCTGCTTTTTTCCATACAGTGTTAGTAGTATACTGTCAAGTTTCAAAAATAGTGTACTTTAGACATTCTACTAATACTCTAATGAGAGTAAAAGTACAGAGATACCATAATAAAGTATTACTACAGTAAAACTATAAAGTACTAATTTTTAATTATCAGTAAAAGTACTTGATTTTTAATGTACTTAAAGTGTTAGTTCACCCAAAAATGAAAATTTCTGTCATTAATTACTCACCCTCATGTCGTTCCACACCAGTAAGACCTTTGTTCATCTTCAGAACACAAATTAAGATATTTTTGATAAAATCCGATATCTCAGTGAGGCCTGCATTGACAGCAAGATAATTAACACTTTCAAATAACTACTAAAGACATATTTAAAACAGTTCATGTGACTACAGTGGTTCAACCTTAATGTTATGAAGAGACGAGAATACTTTTTGTGCGGCAAAAAACCAAAATAGCGACTTTATTCAACAATATCTAGTGATGGACGATTTCTAAACACTGCTTCATGAAGCTTCGAAGCTTTACGAATCTTTTGTTTTGAATCAGTGGTTCAGAGTGTGAATCAAACTGCCAGTGTCACATGAACCATTGAAATTTTGAAACACTTGTGATGTAACGAAGCCTCGTTTACTGACATCACTTGACTTTGGCAGTTTGATACATGCTCCGAACCACTGATTCGAAACAAAAGATTCGTAAAGCTTCATAACATTAAGGTTGAAACAGTGTAGTCACATGAACTGTTTTAAATACATCTTTAGTAGCTTTCTGGATCTTGCAAGGTTCAGTGACATTGGGCCTCTCTGAGCCATTGGATTTAATCAAAAATATCTTAATTTGTGTACTGAAGATGAACGAAGGTCTTACGGGTGTGGAACGACATGAGGGTGAGTAATTAATGACAGAATTTTCATTTTTGGGTGAACTAACCATTTAAAGGATTCAAGCTCCAACAATATCCCTAATCTTGACTCATTTTGACCGGATCATTGAATCAGTGAGTTGTTGAATCAAGAACAGCTGCAACTGGATCAGTCCGATTCACAAAAGAATCATTCAGTGTTATTTGTGAACCAACTCAGCAGGTTCATTCGAAAGAATCAATTGACTATATGCACGGTTACTTCCTGGTTGTCGTTATGCCAGCTTGAGCATTTGTGGCGAACTGTTAGCTGATCATTCTGTAGTCGCTGTACATCGACACAAAACCATCAGTGGTTGACTTTTCAATGTTGTATTCATATTTTGTGAATGAATTACACAGAAAACGAGCACTGCGCTCTCACTTTATAATCACTGAAGCTGTCGGTCAGTGCAGCACAAGATCAATGATTTCGGCACACTTGTGAAAACACACATTTTATTCAATGAATCTAACTAAAAAGCACAATCAATATTTAATTTTTGAAGCTTTTTTTCACAAGAAAGTGAAAACTGATGGTTGAATTAAATTTAACCGAGGAGGAATACTTACGTTTGAATAACTAAATTAATACTATGCCTGACTATTTAAGTGACTATATTCTGATTATAAACTAAGTATTACACTACTGATGCTCAACACACCAGCAAGTGACATTTCACCGGAAGTTTTCCAGCTGGCTAATATTATTGCGGAAGTTCTAAAGAACACTCTGTGCATATAGTCAAGTTTTGTGGCAATTTCTTCAGTTCGAAAAAACAAGGAATGATGTGTTTTTAAGGAATGTACAGTAGGTGAGTAATAAGTACGATGTTATGCTCTGGAATGTAGTGAAGTAAAAGTAAAAGGATGTAAGTAGTCTAACCTTTACAGACGGGTCTATGGTCGCTCCAGGCCGCAAACACCTCCGCCACCCTCTGACACGTGATGCTCTTGGATCCCTGAAGCACGTGATCCCCGTCACACGTGAACCGGACCGTTGCACCGATGCTGCCGTGTTGAAGACAGAACAAACACACAAGCCAGAGAATCGATGAAGGAATTCTCCGACAGATTGATCAGTGTCAGAGCAAATGTCAGACAGGAATATAATCAGGGATTTCACTGCTACTCAAATAACTACAGCCATCCTTCATGCTGGGAAATTTCCCCATAACTGTTTTTTTGTTTTGTTTCCATTGCTAATTTTGTCCCGACTTTATGAAATACTTTAATTAATTCCTTTTTATTTATTTTTTTTGCAAATTAAAGAGAAAATATAACATTAAATATTTTAGCTAAATTAATATTAAAATTAATATGTAAATAATTTTTTGGTGAATTATTATACTATACATATTTATAATAATAATAATAAACAAAATATTAATATTTAAGCAAATAAAATATTATATACTAACGTATTGTAGGCCTATATGTTAATAAAATATAATATCACATACACATTTGTTTTTAATTTTGCAAAATTAATAAACTGACATTTAAATTAATATTTTGGAAAAACTATTAATATAAAAAGAAATGTTTTGCTGAAATAATATTAAATTGATAATCTGCTAAATTAATATTAAGCATAAATATTAATAATAAAAAATTATTTAAGCAAATAAAGTACATATTCCATAATATAAATTAAAAATAAAGAGAATATCAATGTTCATGTTTAAGCAAACTAAATAAATGTAACATTAAATGTGTAAATTGCTAAATTAATAATTAGCAAAGATATTCATATTTAAGCAAATTAATGAGAAAATAAAACATTTTTTGCTAAATTAATATAAACATTTTTGGTCAATTATTATATTACACATATTTATAATATTAAACAAAAATATTAATATTTAAGCAAATAAAAAATATATACTAACATATTATATATGTTAATAAAATATAATATTATATACACATAATTTTTTTTAATTTTGCAAAATTAATATTTAAATTGACAATGTTATTTAAATTGACATTTAAATTAATATTTTGCAAAAACTATTGATATAAAAAAACAAGAGCTGTTTTTGCTGAATTTATATTAAATTAATATTTAAATTGATGTTTTGCTAAATTAATATTAAGCATTTTTTTATTTTTGTGAAATTAATAAATTGATATTTAAATTAATATTTAGGAAAAACTTAATATTTAAAAAAAAGAAAATATAACATTAAGTTTGTAAAGATTTGTGTTGCATTAACATTAAATTAATATTTAATTTTTATTGATATAAATATTTAAATATTTAATTGATATTTTGGTAAATTAATATTAAGCAAAAATATTTCGGCAAATAAAATCTTAAATTAATTAAAAACGTGTCACAAATTCACAATCACTTACTATAGATTGGTCAGCGAGATTATTTGCTGCTTCAAATTATTATCTAATGAGCATATTTCTGTCAGATTATATAATGATTAATAATTGTTGTTGAATAATTTTGGATGCTTAAGTGTTACTGTTTACCTTTCAGTTTCACCTTGTAAACGAGTGAATAATCTCTTTTATAGGCCATCAAGAATTTCACTGCTACTGAAATAACTAGGCGTTGGCTATCAAAGCAGTAAAATATCATGTTAAACTATGCATGACGTAATGAATATTCATGAGCTTAACTTTCACAATTGCATCACTTTTTAAAACAAAGCGGCACCCGTGTGTCCGGTGCAGACAGCCTGTGCACAGCGAGAAGGTCTACCTGTAATCGGTGCCAATGCGTTTGCCGTTCTCCGGTTCCCCGGGGTCTGGGCAGAAATTGGAGACCTGCTTGACCATGCCTTCATTCACTGCAGAGGAGAGCGCATATGGACACATAAGCCAACCTGAAACCATCACCCAAACACACTCGAAGTGCTTGACCAATCACAACACACTGCTCCAGGGGACCAATCAGAGCACATTGTTCTTTTCAGAAGGAGGGGCTTCATAGAGACAGGAACTAAACAGAGCGTTACTGACAGACTGGGAAGAGAGGAGCTGAACGATGGAGAATATGAGAAAAATAACCTCTTCTAACAGAGCCCAAAAACAACATCAAGGCATAATAGGTCCCCATTAAGGGAAGCGTTTAGAAAGAGGGGTTTGGCAGCAGACTGAGGTCCTGAATATGACTCGATAATTCACTCACAATTCATATTTCCCAATGCGTGATGCAGACACTGTGAAATAGAGGCTCATAAAAATTTGATCCGCTTGTAATTAAGTGTTTGGAGTGCTACATTGTCGGGGGCGAAATGAATCACAAGGGTTTGGCGTTTCATCACTTCGGACTTTCGAGTGTACAAATCATTTCCATATAGATAGTGATCGGGCATCTGCTGGCAGCGCGTGAGGCTCGGGTCTGAATCCAGGTTAGGATGGCCGTCTCAGTTGAGTAATTAAGACTCTGTTGGAGTGAAATCCAACCACCTGCGTGTCCCCAAAAGCCGTTCGCTTCACAGATTTGACATTCTCTCTCCTTCTGTGGGTGAGGGACCTGTAAGTCAAGCTAAGCTCAATTAATCAAAATGCAGATTTCTGTTTCGTTGGATGCTCTAATTTCCTTTGATCCGTTCGCTAAATGGCAAGCGAGAGGATTACAAATATGTGGCATTGTTCGTGCTTTATGAATCACAGGCTTTGAAGGAGTAGATGCAAAATCACCGGCGGAATAACATCAACAGAATATTAAACAATTAACAGGGATGCACATCTGAAAGAAATTAACCAGCGAAGAGCTTTTATGACATTAGAGCAACAACATTACCAGCCGTAATTACGCATGACATGCTGCAGACCTAGAGAGAGGATCTTAAAGCTGCTCGGCTTCTACTTGAACAAGCAGAAATAATACGTTACACAATAAAATATACCAAAAAGAAATCTTGGGGGTTTTTTGGGACTAGAACCATGGTATTCTTTGAGAGAGCTGATTAAATATTGGGTGTTTATGGTTGACAAACACATTTCTCACAAAAAAAAAAAAAAAAGTTGTAATTTGCCACATTAACAAAATTGTGTTTATAGAAATCTGGATACTGTATAAAACAAGATTTTGGTCAATAAGCCATTCCTATAACAGTACCATTCAAAAGTTTGGGGTGAAAAAGATATTTGGTAACACTTTATTTTACAATGTCATTGTTACATTTGTTACAAATAGTTACTTTAGTAATAACTATAAATTATGCATAATTACATGCAACTAACCCTGAAACAAAATATACCCATAACCCTAATAGCATAACCCTTCTAATATGCTACACTCTAAAAAATGCTGGGTTAAAAACAACCCAAGTTGGGTTGAAAATGGACAAACCCAGCGATTGGGTTAAATGTTTGCTCAATGTGTTGGGTAATTTTATTTAACCCAACTATTTAAAAATGACTATATGGCCAGCTTAAAATGAACCCAAATGTAATTATATTAATAAATGTTCATTTCCAATATACCCCAACTACCCAACCACTGGGTTAAAACCACCCAATCGCCGGGCTAAAACAACCCATTCACCGGGTTAAAACCACCCAGTCGCTGGGCTAAAACAACCCAATTGCCGGGTTAAAACCACCCAATCGCCGGGCTAAAACAACCCATTCGCGGGGTTAAAACCACCCAATCACTGGGTTAAAAAAACCCATTCACTGGGTTAAAACCACCCAAACGCTGGGTTAAAACCACCCAATCGCTGGGTTAAAACCACCCAATCGCTGAGTTAAAACAACCCATTCGCCGGGTTAAAACCACCCAATCACTGGGCTAAAACAACCCAATCACTGAGTTAAAGCCACCCAATCGCCGAGTTAAAACAACCCATTCGCCGGGTTAAAACAACCCAATCGCTGGGCTAAAACAACCCATTCGCCATGTTATAACCACCCAATCGCTGGGTTAAAACCACACAATCGCTGGGCTAAAACAACCCAATCACTGAGTTAAAGCCACACAATCGCTGGGTTTGTCCATTTTCAACCCAACTTGGGTTGTTTTTAACCCAGCATTTTTTAGAGTGCTGCTCAATTATTATTGACACTCAATTATTAATAAAGGTTCTGTCTTTTGAACGGTAATGTCCAATCTGCTTTTTTCCCATACAGTGTTAGTAGTATACTGTCAAGTTTCAAAAATAATCCACTTTAGACATTCTACTTATACTCTAATGAGAGTAAAAGTACAGAGATACCCTATTAAAATATCACTACAGTGAAAATATAAGTACTTATCAGTAAAAGTACAAAAGTGCTTGATTTTTAATGTACTTAAGTATTAAAAGTAAAAAGTACTGATCGATGAATCATACATTTATTCTAGCCAGCACTAGTCAGTATTAAAAATATATTCAGAAAAACAATTCAAAGGTTTTTGTGTGATTTGTAAGTGAATGTGTGTATTTTATTTCACAAAGAGAAAGAAAACACACTTACTTATTGAAAATTTGCTCGTATTGTCTTTTCCAGGTAATAATTTCACTCCCCTTGATTTAAAATCTCCAGATCGTTTCACTGCTCAGGAAAAGAGAACAAACTAAATTAGGCCAGTTTTAATTCCATGTCGTTAAGATTTATAAAGGCTGCTGCAGAAATATATGAGCAATAATGTTGGGTAATTAGAAAACAAGTTAACAACATGTTAAAACAACACGGTTCATTTGAGTCAGCATGTATTGTGTGTGAAATATACTCCTGCAGGATATTAGGACATGAATTAATGTCTTAGATTTGCTTCCAATCAAATTAATTGAAAATAACTTGCTTTGATTCAGGTTCTGACAGGTCATCTTCCGTTCCTCGTTATAAGAAATCAAGTAATTCTTTGTAGTTATAAGATGATTAGGATTAACAAGGTGATTAAAGATTTTTCCGATATTGCAGCCTGCATGTAATTACTTAGAGTAACAGGGTGAATCCAATGAAAGCTGTCCGGGTCAAACTTCGGCCCAAAATCAAAAGGGAAAAAAAAATACATTTTGCAAGAAAACAAATCCTATTTTTAGGACCATAAGATTCTTTGCATTATAAGGTAAGATGAAATTATTTATGCGCACACTAACATGACTAATGACAATTAACAATTAAGACAAATGAAATAGGAAACCCAAAGACATACCCAAAGAATCACACCATATTTAAAAGAAAATCTATTTAAAACGTACCTTGATATTGAGCACTGAATCCTTTATGCCGATGGCTGTTGTCTGTTACGAAATGCAGCCGTAACCAGTTCTTGTTGCTGACGATGGGCACAGGAATATTAATTCCTGATAACCTGTAAAGAAGATACAGACAGATCAAAACATTTACCTTCTACTGCCTCTTTAAATCAAGTCAGTCAGTGTCTTTTGCGAAACTCTCATGCAGCTCCGATCTACTCAAAAGATCTCCAAATGGTTGACTAACCTTGGGTTACAATAACATACTTTAAATCATCAATAAAATGAGAAAAAATGCATCATATACAGGCTCAATAATGATGAATGTCTCGAACCGCAATATGAATCTAAACATTTCTCATTAGATTCACACAAAATCACATGATCTGAGCTGCTATTCACATTCATTTTACAGCACTTTACTCTTACTAAATGTCAACAATCCTATTTCTACTAAGTAAATTCAAGAGAAACATTGGAGATTAAGATGAAACTTGGAAAACATAACTGACAACAAAACTGCCAAGCTATGAAAGAGTCACATGATGGATGAATGGATGGACGGACGGACAGATGGATGGACAGACGGATGGATGGATTGACAGACAATGGATGGATGGATGGATGGATAGATGGATGAACAGATGGATGGACAGACGGATGGATGGATGGATGGATGGATGGATGGACGGACGGACGGACGGATATTTATTAGCATTCCTGTAGCTCAAACGGTATATCATGTTGTTAGAAACGACAAGGTCGTGGGTTGTACGTGGATGGTACTGATGAACTGTAAACCTTGAATGCAACATAAGTCACTTTTGATAAAACTGAAAATAATATGCAAAAAAATTTTCTTTATGATGTCATTATAAGGTACAGTGACCCTATCTGAAGCAGACCCAATGGAGGATGGATTTGAAGCTTCACATAAAATGTGACCTTTATAAATGACTGATATTTACTGAGATGCAAATGACAGAGAAACTGCCGTCAACTGTTGGCACCTAACATCCGCTCTATTGTTTCCTCCCATCTGCAAACACCTCAAGGACTCAGCCATAACTTTATAACAGCCAATCGTCTGTGACAGTAAAACTCTATAGTAAAACAGAGCAAAAGTATTTCAAGGCTAAACCATTTCAGCCGTCAAACTACTCTTTCCCAGCAAAGCTCTGCAGTGAACTCCAACCCACTCGGCCTCACTGTCTGTCAATCAAAGACAGAGCTGCAATTATTCAAGAGCGATCCGACAGTGGAATCGCTTTTTGAAGAAAAACATATTTTATACTTGAGTCTCAAACACTTGTCAGTCCTGTAATGTTGAAAAGGGCAAACGAGAGATTTTTGTGCGTTTGTAAAACGTCAAGGCATCAACCCACGCTGGAGGCTGGATCCAAACCTCAGTCTGACCTGAAAGACGACGGACTGAACACCGGTAAAATGTTTAGAGACCCACTTCAAGTTTGGCACCAGCAACGTTCACCACTGACCCCACGTCATCTGAACACTACAACTCACTGCCATGCTGCTAGGGTGCTGAAGTTGGTTGTCATTATGTTGCTATGGGGTTGCTAAAGCGTTATGGACGGCTTATATTTGCCCAGGTCTCAAAAGCTAATTATTATTACTAATAAAAACTAAAAAAACCCACAAACTTAATAATAAAAATAAATAAATAAATAAACTTAATAGAATATAAAGAAATACATTTTTATGACTCTAAAAATACAAAAAATTAAAAGAAAATACTAAAACTGAATATAAAAAAAAAACTGACATGAACACTGATAAAATGAAGACTAGAAAAAATTGAATAATAAATAAATAAATAAAAATATCCTCAAAGTATTTAATATCATGTTTTTATCCTAGTAATAAAAAAACTAAAAAGAAAACTCTTAACTCTTTAAATACTAAAAATACTAAAAATTAAAAAGAAACAAAATAAGTCTCCTTCAAGTCTTTAATATCCTGTTTTTTTTGGGGGGTTTTTTTTTTTTTTTTGTATCCTGGTAAACTGAAATGAAACACACTATAATAGAGTGAAAACTAACAAAAAACAAAACTGAACGAAAAATAAATAAATAAATAAAACCCTCATCCAAGTCTTTGAAATCCTTTTATCCTAGTAAAAAAGTCCTAGAATACTAAAACCGAAATAAAAAGAAAAACTAAAAAAATAGAAAAGAAAATAAACACACTATGCTAAGGTGAAAACTAACAAAAACAAAGCTGAATAAAATAAAATTAAAACCCTCCTCCAAGTCTCTGATAGCCTGTTTTTTAATCCTGTAAATGAAACCCACTATAGAGTCATTAGACATGGATTGGGACCTCCTTCAAAATAAGTGAATGTTAAAGTGAAAAACATAACTCAGATCACTTTGAAAAGTACAAGCACAACTTAATATGTCATTCATCCATGACTGTAGCACAAAGGGTACATGACAAGTGTAATATTTAGGGTTGTTTAAATCCCTAACTCCAAGTGTGACAGATAATAACAGAGACGCTTGACTTTGCACCGCAACAATCCAGAATTCATATTTGGATGGATGCTTGAGAGCCTGTACTCCCCGAGATAAGCTATTTGGCTTGTGTGGCCTGAAATAACAGATGTATATTGCAAAATTTCTGCCCTAAAGGTGAGTTGTGCAAGCGCCTGAGAATTAGGCCCAATAACAGTGTAACCACCGGCAAAGGCCAGATAACATTATTATTATGGAGAGCATAATGTGCATTTCTGCATTAATAGAGTATGAGCGTGTTTGACTAGAGGTCTGACTACAGCATTAACTGCATCTGTCCTGTTGTCTGCTGACCCACGGCACAAACACCACCACAAAAATAGACTGTAATTGAAAAGGCACAAATAAATCAAAACACCAATGGAATGGATACACCTCCTCTCTCTCTCCTTTCTTACTCCTCCTGCCTGTCTGGAGAGAGAGAATAAAGAGGTGAAGATAAAGCAAGACTAAGAAACTGGGTTTATACATTTTCAATGCTAGGGTGCTGTGGGTGGTTAAGAAGGCATTGCTATGCTGTTGCTAGGGTGTTTTGCTGTGGTTGCTAGGGAATTTGTGTGTTTCTTTACTGGTCAAAAAAACCCACCACCAAGTCTCTATGATATTCTGGTCAATAGATGTGACTCATGCGTTCTTCACTATCACTGAATGGAGTCTGATTAGAGTCTGAAATGATAGTGAAAGAATGAATGATGGGAGGACGGACAGACGGATAGATGGATGGAGATAGACAGACAGACAGACAGACAGACAGACGGACAGACGGACAGATGGATAGACAGACAGATAGATAGACAGATATAGATAGATAGACGGATGGACGGATAGATGGACAGACAGACAGACAGATAGACGGATGGATAGATGGATAGATGTATAGATAGACGGACGGACAGATAGATAGATAGACAGATAGATAGATAGATAGATAGGCGGAAGGAGGAAGGACGACGGATGGACGGACAGACAGACAGATTATAGATAAATAGATAGATAGATGGATGGATGGATAGATAGACAGATAGATAGATAGATAGGCGGAAGGAGGAAGGACGACGGATGGACGGACAGACAGACAGATTATAGATAAATAGATAGATAGATGGATGGATGGATAGATAGACAGATAGATAGATAGATAGGCGGAAGGAGGAAGGACGACGGATGGACGGACAGACAGACAGATTATAGATAAATAGATAGATAGATGGATAGATGTATAGATAGACAGAAGGACAACGGACGGACGGACAGACGGACGGACAGAAAAATAGATGGATAGATTTATAGATAGTTATGCAGATGGTCGGACAGACGGATAGATGTATAGATGGATGGACAGATGGACGGACGGACGGACGGATAGATGGATAGATAGATAGATAGATAGATAGATAGATACACAGATATGGATAGATAGACGGATAGATGGACAGACAGACAGACAGACAGATAGACAGATGGATAGATGAATAGATATATAGATAGACGGACGGACAGATAGATAGATAGATAGATAGGCGGAAGGAGGAAGGACGACGGATGGACAGACAGACAGACAGACAGATTATAGATAAATAGATTGATAGATAGATAGATGGATAGATGGATAGATGGATAGACAGAAGGACAACGGACGGACGGACGGACAGAAAAATAGATGGATAGATGTATAGATAGTTAGGCAGATGGTCAGACAGACGGATAGATGTATAGATGTATAGATGGATGGGCGGATGGGCGGACAGATAGATGGATAGATAGATAGTCGGACGGATAGGCGGACGGACAGAACAGGCGGATGGACAGACAGACAGACAGACAGATAGACAGATGGATAGATGAATAGATATATAGATAGCGGACGGACAGATAGATAGATAGATAGATAGGCGGAAGGAGGAAGGACGACGGATGGACAGACAGACAGACAGACAGATTATAGATAAATAGATTGATAGATAGATAGATGGATAGATGGATAGATGGATAGACAGAAGGACAACGGACGGACGGACGGACAGAAAAATAGATGGATAGATGTATAGATAGTTAGGCAGATGGTCAGACAGACGGATAGATGTATAGATGTATAGATGGATGGACGGATGGACGGACAGATAGATGGATAGATAGATAGTCGGACGGATAGACGGACGGACAGACAGACGGATGAATAGATAGATAGATAGATAGATGGATGGACAGATAGGTGGATAGATAGATAGTCAGACGGATAGATGGATGGACAGACAGACGGATGAATAGATAGATAGATGGATGGACGGATAGGTGGATAGACGGATGGATAGACGAAAGGATAGATGGATGGACGAAATGATAGATGGATAGATGGACGGATGGACAGATGGACAGAAAGACAGACGGATAGATGGATAGATAGATGGACGGACAGATAGACAGACGGATGGAAAGATGTTAAGCTCCTTTTTAAAGCCCCCTATTTTCAGAAATAACTGATTCTGTATGTTTCAGATACAAGCAACGATAAAAAGATAATATTATCACAAAAGAACCACTGCAAAACAATGCTGACAGTCCATGCAGCTGCGCTTTTAACCTTCTCCCACCATGCTACATAATCTGCGTGAGTGTGTGGAGTTTATTTATTTATTTCTTGTCAGTGTGGCACAGGGAAGTGGGACAAATAGTGTATGGAATGAGCAGCCACAGTCATGGCAGGCGTGTAAAACCTCTGAGGAGCAAACGGATACAAAAGACTTCATTTGGTCATGTTTCTCAGAGCGCTCTGTGTGGAAAAACTGCTCGCTTTCAATGACGCATAAGAATAACACTAACAAGAACATTTGTCTTCGTCTAAGAATAAATGTTTTTCATCATCACACTATGGAGAAACGCAGACACATTTGGCCCATATTCCCAAAATATGCTCAAGTGTTTCAACCTTGCGTTTTGACTGACTGATCTGATGATGAGTAAAAACACTGACCCAGAAACAGTCATGTTACACTTGCAAAACGTTGCCTCGGGTGTCTCATTTAAAGAGGTGGTTGGTTATGATTTCAATTTTTTAACTTTAGTTAGTGTGTAATGTTGCTGTTTTTCTTTTTAAGGACTACAACAAATGGCAGGTAGGGACTACAACAAGCTTCTTCCCAGGTTAGTGACATCACTAACCCTAACATTTACATAAACCCCGCCCCCGAGAACACGCAACAAAGGGGCGGGGCCATGTTGGGCTGCTTTAGAGAAGAGGAAGAGTTGTTGTAGTAGAGTGTTGTTGACATGCCGTCATTTTACACCGGACTGCTTCACAAACGAGGGTCAATTCAACACTGGATTTGCACAAAAGATGAACATGACGGCACATGCTAGTGGATGAGTTGAATCAACTCCACAGCAACTACATAAATTTATCCACTAACCATTCAGAAACGTCTAAAAGTTGTAACTTCTTCCTGAGTCTCTCCATCAGTGTCGACTCCGGTTTGAACAATGTAAGGCTGAACACCGTTACTGACAATCCTCATTTTGGCTGCGTGAGATTCTCCAGCTTTGTTGTTGTTGAGCTGTTAAAGCTCCACCCTCTTCTGGAAAGGGGGCCGGGAGCAGCAGCTCATTTGCATTTAAAGGGACACACACAAAAACGGCGTGTTTTTGCTCACACCCAAATAGGAGCAAATTTGACAAGCTATAATAAATGATCTGTGGGGTATTTTGAGCTGAAACTTCACAGACACATTCTGGAGACACCAGAGACTGATATTACATCTTGTGAAAAGGGTCCCCTTTAAGTCCTGTAGCATGTTCCATCAAGACAAAAAGAAAGAACAGACTTTTCCCAACACAGAAAGCTCTTTCACCAGTGGAGAGCGAGAGAAATGGCTTTTGTATGCTCCTTTCTCGGAGTGATTTGTAACTTACAAGATTGTTGTTTTTGCCCTTTCCAAACACACGCGGGAAGTACGGTAGAATTACATAAAGGTCATTCTGGCAAAACCATTGATTTGTTTGTTTGGCTTGAACAGTATTAGAGGGGAGAAGTTCATCCTGCTCGAACAAAACTTGGCTTCATTTGTCATGTCGCTTATAGAAATGACTTAAGCGAATCAATAAAACAAACGACAAGCAAGGTCACAACATCACGGCAGAATACCGCTCACAATATCGCATTCCCTGCACTCTTAGCGTGCGCTTCCAGTGTTTGATTGTGGTTTCAGCTTCAGCAGTTGAGTGTAACGGGGAGGATTCGTTCAGTACGGCGCTGCTTTCCTGTGCCAAGACTGAAATCTTTGGATTTGCAGAGTCATGCATGCTGCATCGAATCAAGTTAAAGGCATCTATTCTTGTTTCATATCATTCTCACAAGCTCACAAAGTCATTTCAGAGGTTTGATAGAAGTTTTGGCACCTTCTGAGTAGCTTCTTTGGACAATCTAACACATAAATCGCACATTCCCTTTCCTTCAATTGTCATACAGAAAATCATTTCCACATTTTAAAATTAAGATGTTGAATCTTATCAATGCATTCATTAATTCTGAACGATGCTCTATGCAGAAATGACTAGAAATTATTGAACCATTGTGTGGGAAGGGAAAAACATGCAAAAGGACAAAGGTGCATTATCATTCTAATTATGCAGCTATATATCAAATAAATAAATGTACATGACACATTGATTTGAGTTTAAATCAGTGGTTCTCAAGTGGTGGGTGGTTGTGGACAGTAGGGGAAAACAATGAAATGCAAATGATTCAATGCAACTAAGCATGTAATCATGTATAGTTAGGATAACAACACAGAAAGTAAAAGAAAACCCTTCCCACAACTTTTGTTGACAATGCCCAAGGCCGTGCATCCAATCAAACTAGCTATTTTGGTGCAAATTAGTCAAATTATACCAATTCAAACTTGGACAGATTGCGTGACATGCCCTCATCTTGAAAAAACTATATGCAAGGTAAAAGAAACCAAACTCACAAACATGGTTAGTGCACAATGTGTTTTGTGTTATGAATTATCTGCATAAATAAATAAATACATAAACAAATAAACAAATTAAATATCCAAATTTATTTATATATCAACAAATAAAATCAAACATTAATTAAATAAATACCCTAATTTATTTTTATATTGGGTATTTAGGGTATTTATATTTTATATAAAATAAATAATGAATACATAAATTAAAAATACCCTATTTTTTTAAACATAGGTTTTATAGCATATTTTTATATCAATATATAAAATCAAACAAAATATATATTTATATAGTAATATATACAATATATATAGATAAAGAGTGAGAGAGAAAGAGAGAGAGGGTATTTTCAATAAATAAATAAAAAAACCTATTTATTTTATATATATATGTGTGTGTGTGTGTGTGTGTGTGTGTGTAGCATACTTTTATATCAACATATAAAATAAAATTGAATTCATAAATACCATATTTTATTTATATGTTGGGTATATAGAGAAAAAAAAAATGAATGAATTCATTCATTCATTTTTTTTTTTTTCTAAATCATGTGAGAAGAAAGAGGCTGTGGAGAGACACAAGAAAGATGAAACTAGCACAGATATGAAGGAAACTACTGGCCTTGGA
Organism: Hypophthalmichthys nobilis; assembly: GCA_037950665.1. Lineage (NCBI taxonomy): Eukaryota > Metazoa > Chordata > Actinopteri > Cypriniformes > Xenocyprididae > Hypophthalmichthys > Hypophthalmichthys nobilis. The sequence goes on along the minus strand of CM075481.1, from coordinate 823,028 downwards.
TGATTATACAGTTTAACACTCATTATAGAAAAACAACCGATCACAGAAAGCAGCAATCATAACAATCTGGCAATCATAACAATGATAATGCCGTAACAATCCAGTACGATTCTCACCATATTGTTGGTGGATCAGATCCCTCAACTTCCAAAGAGTCGAGTTTGCTGTCCATCTGGAATTCAGTGAAGACCAGTGAGATGGTGTCTCCTGGATCAGCGAGGATGGTCCACGTACATTCACCACTGCTCTGATAGTCCTTCTGAAAGTCTGGACTGGAGATGCTGCCACTGGACCCTCGGAAGGTCCCGCCACACGTGTCCTCCGCTGTGGACAAACAAACGCACAATGTTAACAAATATCATCTATAGTGAAGGCATACTGAAGGCATTATTTTCAGTGAAACAATACTGCATTATGAAAAGAGCTTTCCAAATAAAACTGACTTGATTTGACTTGAATCATTGAATCATTGACATTATGATTATGGCAGATGATGGCGAGGGCGAAGCTCCCCCAAAATAAATTTGGGTGTCTTTTTGCGTACTTTGCCAACACTGGATTAGATTGTTGTCTGCCAACAAACCAAATAAACATCGATAAGAGCCATTATTGTACATCAGGTTGATCACACTAATTGCTGGTTATGTTCTGAGGAACAGAATGATTGTTTTAATGAGTATTATATGGGTTTTGCAAGCATTTATTTTTCGAAAACAAAACTAAAATCAACATTTAATTATGCAGCCCGAGTCTGGCTTGAAAACAGAGACAGTGTCAGATAATTAATCTAATTAGCTTCATGCAGGATAAGAGGAAAGCATCTTATCAAAACACTTGCACTTAATGAAGAGTTTTTTATATTTAAAATACATATCAACAGGAGATCAGCTAATGCAACATCTTGCACACGCAAGTGTTATGCAAAAAAAATGGATTTGATTTTCAGGGTACAACAGATTAAATGGATCGTTGCATTGCTCTCATGTCATTTTTCAACTCCATGTGTGATTGTGATTTTCAACACAAAAATAGAAACTCTGAAGCTATTTTACATGAAACAATCACTCATAGTGAGCTGTCAAGCTTCACAAAAGCACAATACAGCAAGTACTGAAAGCCTTCTTCTGAAGATATAATAGCTTAATGTGAAAAACAGAATTATTCTGCAGTTATTTATTTATCCTCCAAACCGGTATGACTTTAGTTCTTCTGTGGAACACAAAATGAGATGTACTAAAAAAAATGAATATACTGTCTGTTTTGTTGTCCATACAATGAAAGTCATTGGGGTCCAATGTTGTTTTGACGAGTTTTCTGCAGTAGAAAGTAAGTCAAACCGGTTTGGAATGACATATATGGGTCATTCTACAGAACTGGTTCAAAGTCAGAGTTGGAAACATCTTGAAAAACATTTCTTTACCCACAAATTTTGTATATGTAATTGTATAATATCCAAGCTATACATTTCTAGTAATTGTACAGTTAATTCTGATATTGTATTTTCAGAATGTTTTGGAAGATTTTTCGTCTCCCCAAATTTGTCACTGCCAAAACACAATAATTAATAATTTACTAAGAAGGGTTACATTGACCTATTAAGATTTTGTTTACATCTACCTTGTAAATATATTTTTTGCTTTTTAAAAAAAAAAAAAAAAAAAACTTTTCACAGGTAAATCAATAACAATTGCAATTTTAACAATATTTCAAGTGTAATTTATGAGATGAGTATTTTGAATCCAGTCTTTCCTTGTAAAAGGCAAAAAGTTTATCATACTATTTTCAAAGTGAAGGATTCATTAGTTTGAATATACATTGAACCAAACACTATAATAACATCTTAGCTGATCATTCAATATACTTTATTTCTGACAAAACATCCCATGTTTCGGTCATTACTGCACATTTTCGGTAGTGACAGTAATGTTTTAGCAGTGACCACATCACATTACACAATTTTAACTCACATATTAAAACACTAATGATTTGCATAACTTTACTAAAATTTTGTTTATTTCCCCCAAATTAACGATTATGTGTTTCCTTTAATCACTACCAAAACAATGATGTCACTACCGAAACATTCATGACCGAAACATGTGGTGAAGTTTTGGTAGTGACAATTTTAGATACTTTTGAGCCGCTCAAAGATGTTAATCAGCACGTGGTTAGCTAGCACAGTTCTGAACAGTTGTACACACATATTAACTAAATTTAATGGAATAACTCCCAAAAAAGTTTACTTAATTGCAAAAAAAAATGTGTTTGGTAGTGACGTTCCTTAAAGTTACACACAGATTTTCAGACTTTTGAACACATTTAACTCAAAATGATAGACTCTATCTACTGTGAAAGAGAGGCTATGAGAGGGAGGAACACAGGAATATTTCCTGATCAAAAATGTAGAAGTGTGTTAAAATCAGTCTCAGACAATGGACTAAAACACGCACTGTTTCGGTAGTGACATGAAAATGCAGAAATTTTTTTTTTACATGATTTTTTCATGATTTAAAAATAAAAACATTTAATTTTTTTTACTTCACTTTTTTAAAAGAAATCAAAAATATATTTTTAAAAACAACAATGGAAAAATTTGCAAAAAAATATTTCAATATCATTTTCAGAAGTTGAAATTTAGTGTTTAGGGCTCTGGACAGACACCTCCCAATTAAAAGTACCCAATAAATGATGATTTTATATTTATTAAGCTTTCTGATATTTTAATTATTGTGGGATTCAATAGATAATAGAAGGATCTTAGTAAACATTTAAAATTTGAATACTTAAATGCTTTTAAATGTGTTTTTTGGTTGTGGGACAGCAGTTTACACCAATTCTGTAGAATGGCCCATATAATAAATAAGGATCATTTTCATTTTTGGGGTGAACTATTCCTTTAAATGTAATTGTTATTCAGTGAAAATCTTCCCCTCCGCCAAAGCTCTGAACTCTCATTCACAATGAACTATTACTTTAAAGAGTCTGAACAAAATAAAGAGTGATAAGAGTCATACTAGAGTTCAGTTATTTCCACATCTGACAGCGAGAGATTTGATTCCCGATTTGTAAATTTCATTACGTGTATTTAAATATTATTTTAAATGCACATGTAGCGATGCACATCTCGTTCATTATGAATCCAGCAGACGGCAGGTGCGTTTGATGCTTCAAAGCAGTGAAACATCCATTACTAAAATTTTTGAAAGCTTGGGCTTCATATCTATTAATGTGTGCTGGCAGTCCACGTTCCCTAAGCTGCAAATTGCCTTATATGTCGACATTTCTGGCCTAAAAAGCTATTTTAGGCAAACTCGCGCTTTATCACAGGACTCTCTCGACAGCTCATGCAAGGAGAAAATAACGAATGAGTTCCAGCCGCACGAGGGTCCAAAACTGCACAGGCGCTTAAGATGCAGGGAATGTAACATGTTTGCAATGCAGTGGGGAGTTGCACATAAACAAAATTTTTGACTAAACAGCAAAAGGCCTAGTTCACACAGCAGCTTATGTTGGTTAAGAACTGTCCACTTCGACAGGAAGAGACCAACAAACTGTATAAAAGGACTTAACAGTTTGTTTAGGGAAATATGAACTGAAGTAGATTATACCACAAGAACAGACCGGAGTGAATAATAATAATAATAATAATAATAATAAAGGTAATTTAAAGTGCCAAATTATGCTTTTTCAAATACTCCCTTTCATGCAGTGTGTAATAAAGCTGTTTGTGAATGTAAAAGCTCTGCAAAGTTGTAAAGATCAAAGTGTACAACAAATAAAGTTATTGTCTCCTAAAAGAAAGAAGCAATTCTGAACTAATAAAAGGAGTAATCAGTAATTCCAGTTTCACTTCCTGTTACAAACCAACATAACAATGTAACAAATTTGCATAATGCCAGCCTACGGTCTTCATTGGCTGCCAGTGAACAACGTCTCTTTGCCCCGCCCTCAATCACTGTAGTTGTATCTGAGACTGGAAGAGTTTGGTTCGTGTTGTTCATGTCGAGAAGACGCTGTTTTCAGAGCTGTGAATCACTTTGATGAGATTGATACAGTCAAACCGATGCCATTACTGTTCGCATCACCAAGTGCTGAGATTCAGATATGCTAATGAACATTTGGTTTCTGACATGCGCTGTAAGTGGTCGACCAATCACAACAGACTGGGCCGTCTGACCAATCTGAGCAGAGCAGGCTCTCTGAGAGGAGTTTAGAGAGACTGAATCTTTGAACTGTTTAAGACTCTGAGAAATGAGGTGATGTGCAATGTATATTATGAGAAAATTAGTGTTTTTTGACCTTGGATGCATGTAAACCTATTGCAGGAGACTCCAAAATAAAATTGGGAAGCTTTAAATAGCATAATAGGGGCACTTTAGTGATAAATGATGAAATTTAATATGATAAATTATTTACATTTCTTCCATGGAGCCGTTGTTGTCATTATTTTTCTAATAATTCATTGGTTGGCCGTCAATTATTCCTTACGTAATGATAAATTATGGTAGGGTTATACAGAAACCGTTATACAGAAAATATCGGAATATAGATTTCTGATCATTCAAAAGTATTTAAAACTTCAGATCAGTACTTTTCATAGACATAATACAGAAAAGAAAGTAAAATTTACTTGTTTTGTTTTTTGAAGTTTTCTAAATAAAATCGTTTATTTAGTATTAACTGCCCACAATACTATCTATTTTCAAGCTTCTAATAATTATTTTAGAGTCAAAAGTTTGCTGCGTCAACCTGGTAACTTGTAAACACAACTTTAGCTATGTTTCCATCCACCTATTTTATGTACATTTTAGAATATCGCATAAAAAAATTGCTGGATGTAAATGCCAAGATGCAAATAAATTTTAAAAATGTGCATAAAAACTCACTGGCTCAATTGAGGCGAATACATTTTTATCCGAGAAGAAGACGTGCATTTACTGAATAAATTCCTCAAAAACAGGTGACTTTGCCTCAGCAGAGGCTGAGATTGGATAACTGGACTAATGATTGGACCAATTGCATTGCAGCATCTCAAATGTTGAGTCAAAGTCTGTCATCAGAACGATTTGGATTAATTCCCTCCAGAAGCGTCTCACACGATTGTGTTCCCAAACACCAGCATCCGAACGCAAGAGAACATGACAGCGTTTCTTGTGTTTCGTCTGACGCTCTGAGACAAACTCATTTATGATGGAGGACAAAAGAGCCAGACTGAAGCAACTTCCATTTATTCATTTTGCGGCAATTTCCCAGGAAGTGATGATTTTGCTCTCTTGAACACATGGGATGGAAACGCTGCTTTATTCGCAAATATTTTAACTTATAGTCCAATTTTGTGCACAAGTTAAATTTGCAACTTTGGATGGAAACTGCTTTTGTTTCATTCCAGACTCACTCCTGGAAGCTGCATAAAGCCAGCCAATCAGATTAGAGCTTGCCAGATCAAAAAAAAAAAAGTCCTTTTTCGGTTTTGTCTGCAATATGGATTACACAGAGAGAGAGCGGTCTGTGGACAGTCCAGGGCTGTACCGTCTGAATCTGAGACTACGCAGAAGAGGCAGTGAATTCAAGGCATTTTCTGAATCTAATGTAGGCTGATGTGATGGGAACATGAAAGGTACTGGATAATAGATCGGTACATCCCTTATCCTCACTCATTAAAGCAGAGCCCAGAAGAAGAAACATCACACTATGAGGGATTAATGTTGCTTTTCAAGACTTCATTTGGATTCTCATTATCTTTTATTCTGAAGGATGAACTGTCGTTTTTGTTCTTTCATCAGACTGAAAGTTCAACACTCCTCGATGAGTGTTAGAGAATAAACCCAAACCCTGTTGAATATGGTTACATTATCGTTCATATTAGCCCTGCCTGACTTTACAGCGCCTGCAAAATGTATTTCCACACTCGACTGCAGTGAATTGCATCATTTTACAACCGTGTGCCTTTACTTTTCATTAAAAGTCACTGTGTAAAAATGAAATAAAGTTAGTTCTGAGAAGATCTAGCATAATCAGTTTGCAGACATTTAATTGAGACAATGTCCAAATACTTTTTGGGGCCACTGTATAAACACATCAACTGCCTCAGATTATGAATATGCATCAACACCAAAACTGAAGTATGCATATTAGCATTTCAAGCCTGTAGCATTTCTAGGCAAAATGAATATTAAAAGAGAAACTGCTGCAAATCAACATGCAATCAAAATCAAATCCATTTACTTCCTTAAAATACATGGCTGATCTTTTTACAGTACATACATTTTAAATATATATATATACACTCCTATCTCTTAGGGGTGTAATGGTACATGTATTCGTCCCGAACCATCACAGTACAAACGTCACGTTTCGGTGCATACAGTCAGACGACGAACAGTCAGTCACAAGCAATTCACATGCCAATCCAGAAGGGTAATGCAATGCAACCGCCACAACAGGAAAAAGCACAGAAGAAGAAGAACAGATGATCTATGCATAGATATGTTTACATGTAATCTCTCAACCGGTGTTTAAACCGCAGAAAGACATCATAAAACAGCTTGAGAATAATATCTCACGTAGCATTACATTTACCTCAGGCAAGTCATTTAGTGTCCACAGCATGTTAGTTCACTAGAGAAATAAACTCTAGAGGGAGTATTTCACTACCTGCTGTACCGAACTGTGACTTCAATACCGAGGTACATACAGAACCGTCATGTTTGTGTACAGTTACACCCCTAATACATATATATTATATGGATGTATGTACAATATGAGAATGAAGGTTATGAATGCTGCTTCATGTTAACGTTCAACAAAAGCATGTCTCTGTTGACAGACAGACAGCGTTTAAATTCCTGTTGGATGAATTTAAAAATAAAGCGTGTAATTTTCTTCCAAACTCCCATTTATGCAATCCTCCACACTGCATCCAGTGTCAGGTAATCATTATCATTAGTAGTAGGATGTAGAGTTCAGCACACGGTCTACGTGCAAGAACAGTGTGAATGCATCGCAGGTGTTCATTCGACAGCTGAATCACACACCTGTGACACACTTACAGAGGAATGTAGGAATCAATAATCACAATATATGAGATTCTTTGCCACAGGGTACTTTATCTTCCACAAGACAGACACCTTGTAAATGGAAGAAGCAAAATAACTTTGCTGGAAATAGCTAGAGTGGGAAAACTGGATTTTTTGGGGGGAGGGAGCTTGAAACAAAAAACCTGGTGTTGCTCAATTAAGTTTTAATTGTGAATGTTGACAATACAATTTATTTTGTTCACATTGTGTGTACTGTTCAAAACATGCCAGAAAATACTGTTCATTTAGTCAGTTAATGAAGCGGCAGGCTTGTGCAACCAAATTGCATTTCCCATCATTCTCTGTGGCTACACAGATATATCTAATGATCTTGATTTTGTTGCATTAGCACTACAAAGTTTTCTGTTAAAGTAAAAAAGAGAGAAAACCACTATGAAATTGCACAATATATCCTAATTATGGCCTTTAGCCATGTCTTTTTCATGATGCTTATTGTACATTTCCATTCTTCCATTTTTTAAAAACTCCTTCTCTTAAAGCATTGCTTTAAGAGAAAAGAAAGCACTTAAGTCACTTATCAATGGCAAAATGAGCATGGAAAAAAATGCTAAAAGCTACTCAAGCTAAACAGTGACTGATTCTTGAGATAAGGGACAACATGTTTTAGAAGTTAGTTTTTAATTTAATAATACATTATTTTTAAACTGATATATTTGTAGACAAAGGTCTCAGCTAATGTACAGGATTTTAATGAACAGGTTTTTCTGAAAATGCTTTTTTCTAAAAATGTACATTTATTCACTTTGAAACTTAATTTGTGTCAACTTCGTCAGACGCATTAAAAAGCATGATATTTTAATTTGATCCATCCAACAACGGTGTAAAGTCTTCCATTATGTAATAATGGTGTAAAGGAGCTAAGTGAAAAAAAAAAATAATTCTCTAATTTTTTTCTTGGGTTAGGGTTATTATGAACAATTCAGTTCTTAAATTCCTTAATTATCTAACCACCTTTTTAATATTAAACATATATAACCAATGTTCTTAGGTATTTAGGTAGTTCAGTTGATGTTTTAATATTTTAACATAATGAATTAAAAAAAAAGAATAAGACATTTCTTTCAAAATTAACAAAAACCTTCACCTGATGGTGTTAAATACTGATGGAGTTGACAAAAACTGATGGAGTTGACACATAATGACAGAGTTGACAAATACTGATGGAGTTGACAAAAACTGATGGAGTTGACAAAAACTGACAGAGTTGACAAATACTGACGGAGTTGACAAAAACTGATGGTGTTGACACAATGATGGAGTTGACAAATACTGACAGTGTTGACAAAAACTGATGGAGTTGACAAAAACTGACGGAGTTGACAAATACTGAAGGAGTTGACACAATGACGGAGTTGACAAATACTGATGGAGTTGACAAATACTGGTGGAGTTGTCAAAAGCTGACTGGCGGTGTTGACAAATACTGACGGAGTTGACAAAAACTGATGGAGTTGACAAAGGTCCAGCTGGGGCTAAATATACAGTATATGTAAACAGAATCATAAAACAACATGAGAAGAATTCCCCATATGCAAAAAACCATATTAAATCACACTATATAGACTTTTTGAGAGCACTTGTCAACCATCAGACATAAAACCTGACGGAGTAGATGTCTGACGGAGTTGACAAAATAGAATTTTTTTTCCCACCTTTACCACATGTTGTACAGTAAAATTTTGTTTTCTTTCTCAGTTGTAGCTGCCTTGATAAACATATAAAAAATGCCAAGATTTATCCCACAACTATTTACAGAAACTATTAGACCGGGATGACGGAGTTGATATGTTAAAGCTGTGACCGCAGAGACTTCTGTTTGTATAAAATATTAAAAAATATTAAAAAAAACTTCCAGGATTATGTGTCCTACTGTGAGATCCACAATGAGCAGGAATTAGTAAGTGCTCCTCAGAGTTAAAGATGACCATGACATTTCCTGATTTATTCCGAATTATAACGGAGTTGACACAAAGTGAGGACACAACTTTTTTATGGAAAATATAATTTAAGACTTAGTTTTTGTATTGTGTAATATATTACAGAGCTCTGCCTTTCAATTTAAATGTATATTTTTGAATTTGTTGCATTATTAAACACTTTGTTTGGCAATTTTACATTGTGACCTCATGCTGAGAACAGGCTAAATTACTTGTGTTTCCAAGTATAGAGCATGTATTTAAATAATAAAAAAATGATTTAATAAACAAAATAAACAAAAGTATTTACAAATAAAAGCAATGAATGTCCTGAGTATCCAGATTTCCTTTAGATGCAACTTAAATTATTTTTATTTTGATTATTTATTTTTTAACATAAAGAGCGCTTTTGTGTGTAGGACATGTTTTGCCCTTATCTCAAGAATCAGTGATAGATAGATAGATAGATTAGATAGAAACATTTTGAACTTTGTCAGTTATATATATATTATTTTATATACACATACATACATACATATATTTATGCTCACAAATTTCCATGAAATTTTAAGCAGAGCTGCTTCTGCATGAACTTTGGTGCAGGCACTGCGACTGGCAGCTGTGGGTCCTGAATTCAGAAGCCTTTGAAATGATAATGTTCTTTCCACTATATACATTACATTTTTATGCTGGATTTCAGCATTCATGGTTGGGATATTGCTCTGAGACAAACAGCTACTCTGTGAAAATGGGTTTGATGTACTGAGTTTTGGAACTGGCTGCTAAATGAGCAAGGAGGTAAGCAGAGATAAGATAAGCTCGCTTTGCCATGCAAGACACTAAACTGTCACAGCGAGGCAAACATCTCGACATGTTCTGCAGGGTTTTAAGCTGTCAGAAAGAGCACGCCATTCAGAGCTCCTCCAGCAGAGATGTTTCCTGTAACTGTCGCCTGTCCATATCAACATGTCCGACAGCCAGTCAAACCACAGAAACTGCTTGCACAGCAAGAATTTGAACGCTTTTGAGAGTGTGTCCCCTCGATCTAGCTCATTCCATCTGGATTCGGAGATATCTGCCATTCAAGTGTGCCGAAGAGGGCTGCTGGGGACTCTTGGATGAGCTCCTACATCAAGAGAATGGGCAGTTTCTCTGAGGAAACGGGATCAAAAGACCATCTGCCCGTTCTGAGGGTCCCGCTCCTCTCTCAGAGTGGCCGAAGAACAGAGAGGAAGATGGAGAAGCATTGCAGCAATGTTTCCCCATGGCTAATCTACTACAGAATTGGTTTTATATACATTTCTATTAAAATTCTCTCATCCCAGGGAATGTTCTCTGAACATTCTTTTATCTCAAAGTTATTCCAGTAACATTATATTCCAGTATCTGGTTGAGTTAGTTAGTAGTGTGTTGAAACTGGCGGTTATGGTGGCGGGACATTTCCCAAACACCAATCACAACACACTGCTCCAGCCGACCAATCAGAGCACACTGTGTTTTTCAGAAGGAGGGGCTTCATAGAGACAGGAACTAAACCAGGGCTTAAAACTAACTTTTTGCCACACCTGCCAATGGCCAGTGACTTAAGAAAATTTACTGGCCATAAATATTTTTTACCAGCCATGAAACTGTTTTTGCAAAAACAAGTTATGACGCCAAAATTTCAGGTACATCAAATGTAAAATAACACTGCATAGACTACAGTGCATAAATTAAACTTTAGATTAATCCTTAAAGTTATTCAGTCAAGAGCAGTGACTGATTTTTCTTTGGCTTTTGCTGTTTGATTAACATTAATGACGCAGACGGCAGCAGGTTTATTAGGCTGCTGTCACTTTAAGAGTGAATGCATGGATCCAGTATACTGATACACATGCTTTTTCTTTCTCAACTGTTTATGTTAACTTCAAACATAACTGACTATGTTTACATTGATACTTGCCAATACAGGCATTTTCAAGCACAAGACGACGTGAAAGAAAATTCAATTCAGTATTTGAGCGCAAATGCAAATTTCTGGGCGCGCGCTTCAATGATTACTTTGCGCGCAGAAAACTTCCCACACAGCGAGTCATGAATCGAGTTCTCTTTCGCATCTTCTTGCGCTTAAATAATTCATTTGGTAATTCTCAAACTTTCGTGATGGACAGTCAACCGCCCCGAGCGTCCTTCACGTTTGTTCACGTTCATGTTCTCACAACATTGCATTGCAGATTTTTACTCACATTTGGTGCTTAGACAGTGTTAATTTTAGGCCCTGAACTAAACAGAGCGTTACTGACAGACTGGGAAGAGAGAAGCTGCAACAATGTAGAATATGAGTAAAATAATGCATGCAAACCTCTTCCAGCAGAGCCCAAAAACTAAATCAAGACTTTGTAAAAGGGCATAATATGGCGTCTTTAACGTTTTAAAAACATTACAAAACTGGACGCTGATTTTCTGAAATGCACACAGCCAACAGGTCTAATATTCTTGGAACATTTTGGCTTCCCAAGAGCTGTATTTGTCACAGGTCTTCCTCTCAGCTGGCATAAACACAAAGCAGCCATCCACGGCCACATTCAAGCGCCATTTCTCCCTGTGCTTTGCATTTACCAGCAATATAGTTGGCTTTAATGACATCCAGAGGGGGGCGGTGAGAAGGGGCAAGCTTCCAGGCTCAGATTTCCTCATCAAAGAAGATCAATTTCCCTTGCCTGAAGATGAAAAAGCATGTGCTAAAAAGCCCGGGGTCAGAAAACGTGTAATACAGATTCATCCCTGGTTTGAGTGATTTGGCTGTAGCACAAGGCCACGAGTCTTTCGTTTCACTGAATAAGACGAAAAGACAGGGCTGGCACTAGTTATTCTCTCTTGTGGATCATCCGGAATCACATAAACGTCCAACCAATTTTCATGTGTTATATTTGATATAACATTAATTAAACCTCTGAAAAGACATTCATGATGAAGCTAGAATGCTAATCATACTAGCAGTGCAACACAGTGCTACTATCCGGCTGAAAATAGCAGATTAAACCAGCATATGGGTGGTTATTTGGTCTTCCAGCCTGTTTTGCTGGTTTTAGAGGGTTTATATATATATATATATATATATATATATATATATATACACACACACACACACACACACACAGTATCTCACATTTCAGTAACTATTTTAGTATATCTTCTCAAGGGACAATACTATAGAAATGAAACTTGTATATATTTTAGAGTAGTCAATGTGCTGCTTGTATAGCAGTAGATTTACTGTCCTCTGAAAATAACTTAACATACAGCCATTATTGTCTAAATAGCTGGCAACAAAAGTGAGTACACCCTAAGTGATAACAGCTCTACATCTTTTAACCATGCAAAGCCACATGTCCTATTCATCATGTTCACGTTTTTGTCTGCTTGATAGGACAATACAAATTTGCGTATTTTGTATTAGAGCAGTTAAAATTTGGTGCTTTGAGTACAATCCTCTCATACTGACCACTGGATGTTCAACATGGCACCTCATGGCAAAGAACTCTCTGAGGATTTGAGAATTAGAATTGTTGCTCTCCACAAAGTTGGCCTAGGCTATAAGAAGATCGGTAACACCCTGAAACTGAGTTACAGGCCAGGGTCATACAGAAGTTTTCCAAGTCGGGTTCCACTCGGAACAGTCCTCGTGCTGTGCATTAGGTGCAGAAGCTGGCTTCAAAAAAACAGACGTATGAGTGCTGCCAGCATTGCTTTAGAGATTGCAGAAGGTCAGCTTGTCAGTGCTCAGACCATACGCCGCACACTGCAACAAGTCGGTTTGCATGGCTGTCGCCCCATGCTTCTGAAGCTGGCTCACAAGAAAGCCCGCAAACAGTTTGCTGAAGACAACTTGTCCAAGAGCATGAATTACTGGAACCATGTCCTGTGGTCTGATGAGACTAAGATAAACTTGTTTGACCAAGAAAATTGTGTCTTACCTACAGTCAAGCATGGTGGTGGTAGCATCATAGTCTGAGGCTGCATGAGTGCTGCTGGGACTGGGGAACTGCACTTCATTGAGGGGAACATGGATTCCAACATGTACTGTGACATTCTGAAGCAGAACATGATGCCATCCCTTCAGAAACTGGGCCGAACGGCATGATGATGACCCCAAACACACCGCCAAGATGACAACTGCCTTGCTGAGGAAGCTGAAGGTGATGGAGTGGCCAAGTATGTCTCCAGACCTGTACCCTATTGAGCACCTGTGCTGCATCCTCAAGTAGCTCAGTGATGTCATTATGGAGGAGTGGAAGAGGATCCCAGCAACAACCTGTGCAGCTCTGGTGAATTCCATGCCCAGGAGGATTAAGGCAGTGCTAGATAACAGTGGTGCTCACACAAAATATTGACACTTTGGACACAGTTTTGACATGTTCACTTAGGGTGTACTCACTTTTGTTGCCAGTTATTTAGAGAATAATGGCTGTATGTTGAGTTATTTTTAGAGGACTGTACAAGCAGCACATTGACTACTCTAAAGTACATACCATTTTCATTTCTATGGTATTGTCGCTTGAGAAGATATCCTAAAATGGTTGCTGAAATGTGAGGGGTGTACTCACTTATGTGAAATACTGTATATATATTGATGCACATGGGGAGTGAAGGCCGTGTGGACCGATCCAACAGACGAGCTACTGTAGCTCAGATTGCTCAAGAAGTTAATGCTGGTTCTGATAGAAAGGTGTCAGAATACACAGTGCATCACAGTTTGTTGCGTATGGGGCTGCATAGCTGCAGATCAGTCAGGGTGCCCATGCTGACCCCTGTCCACCGCCGAAAGAGCCAACAGTGGACACGTGAGCATCAGAACTGGACCACGGAGCAATGGAAGAAGGTGGAATCACGTTCTGAATAATGTTATATATATATATATATTGCTCGGCCAAAAAAATAAAAAGTTGCTGTCTTACAGCTTTCTAACCATTACTGTTGAATCGGCATCAATGTAGAAAAAAGCTTTTTACTTCCAGATGGTGTAGTGACAGTGTTAACTGTCTAAACTAACCAACCAAACATACTTTTCGACAACCAGTCCAAAACTCAATCAGAACCCTAGGAAGAAAAAATACTGTTATCTGTGTTAGCAACTTCTGAGTTTACTCAAATCAAGGAGTTGAACCAGTTTGACGACGCAGACTTCAACCCAATTAAAGAAAATTTCATAACCAAAATCGTGAGTCACAAACACTGTTTCTGTCTTCATTCAACCAGCTAGAAGCTACTGAAGCAAAACTAATAAGAAGATGAGAGGCTATAATACATCAAACATGTTTGCTGGTTTAAATGCTTCTTAATGAGGCCTTTTCAACACAAAAAGTACCTTTCATCGATGAGTTTTGAGCCATGTTCATCTTTTATCAAGCACAAATGATACAGCAGCACTCATTTTTCACATATCCTGGGGAGACAGCATATTCTATCTTTATTCAGTTCAATCATGCATCATATTCTAAAATGTAAAATGCTACCCACAATACCTGAGTGCACATCAAAGATTCTCATGCTGAAATTAAAGCAACACCTAAATTATTAACTGTATTTCGGAGGCATTTCCCACTGGGGCGACTCACGCTTGATTGTGCCACGCAAAAAGAAGACTAATGCAAAAGAACTGCAGAAATTTACAGCAGGCACTGCAGAACACATAAATCAGCATATCTAAAGCAATCCCAAAAAGACAAATGAGAAGCAGAGAGAATTTTAAGCACAATACAAGTTAAAAACAGCGTTCATTTGAAATTCAACAAAACAGAATAATATAAAAGCTGCATATATCAAAGCCAAAGCCAGAGTATTCCAGGCTTACAGCAAAGTAGCCAGATTCACTTTTGAGAAAACAGCGCAGCTTATAAAATAGTCTGTGACCCAAAAAGTGTTTGGACACTTAAACCATACTTACTTAATGTCTAAAAGCCATTGCATTAGATAACAAAATATCACAGCATGTGGCATTTTATAGAAAGACAGCACAAGCAAAACACTTCAAGTATTTCAGGTTTTATATGATGAAGAAATGCAGTTTAAAAATAGGACTGGCCGAAATATCCAATATTCGCAATATGTATGTATGCATGTATGTATGTATGTATGCAAGTATGTATGTATGTATGTATGCATGTATGTATGTGTGCATGTATGTATGTATGTATGCATGTATGTGTGCATGTATGCATGTATGTATGTATGTATGTATGTATGCAAGTATGTATGTATATATGCATGTATGTATGTATGTATGTATGCAAGTATGTATGTGTGTATGCATGCATGTATGTACAGTATGCATGCATTTATTTATTATAATAATAATTGTTGTTGTTGTTAATAATAATAATAATAATAATATGATTATTGTTCATTATTTATTTAATTAGTTTGCTATAAGGTAAAAAAATTGTTAAAAATTGTTTAATAAATCTTCCTTGTATTCATTTAGACAAAAACATATAATGCATATGCTACTGCATTTTGAATCTAATTGAGGAAAATGTATTTTTTTTTATTATGGGTCCTGATTGGGAAAAAAAAGAGAGAGAGAAAAAAAACAATTTCAGAGCATATACACAATTATCAAAATATATATTTTGAGCATCATAAAAAGGCTGAAAAATATCAATATTGTTTTAAGTTACAATTGCTCCACGCTTGTTGGATAAATGTCATTACAAAACACCTAGTTCTGAGAAGACCTTGTGCATCATTTGTTTCCAGAAACCAATTGTTTTGATATTTAATCATCTAATGCAATGACATTCAGACGTTTTAAGCGTGTCTAAATCCATTACTGCCCTGCAACGCTTTTAATAGCAGCTCAGCCTCGAAAAATCAAGTGTCCATAAAATGAAAAGGAGTTTCTCAGCACCGTTCCCCAAGCGTTCTTACCTCTGCAGATAGGAATAGGAAAATCCCACACGGCTACATTAGACGTGCTGGTGACACAGGTCAGCTGTGCGTGGCCGTCCAGGGTGTATCCAGACACACAGTGGTACCGGATTCTGTCTCCCACATTGAAGCTTGTTCCATTTAGGATTCCTTTGGCAGGAACTCCTGGATTCCCACAAGAACTGCTTTGTAGTTCTGAGGAGAGACGAAGAGAAGATGCGAAACTCAAGACCAGTTGACGGATCTCTACTGGTAACAACCTGCAAATTAGACCGTTTCATCAAAAAATAATGAAAATTAAAAAATTAATTTGTGCAAGAAACAAAAGGCCAGATAATCTATCAAGATACAGATATGAATGCAGTCGATTTATCTCTCAGCCATCGACTAATATTCCTGCTTTGACACATTTCTAATCCTGCGGGACACATGTCTAGATATATGATATGTTAAGCTCGCTTATCTTTGATTTAAACCAGCACACATCCGCTCTGAGCACCTGTCACCGTCAGAAAGTTCCATTTCAATCCTCAGATGCTCTGCACTGCCCGTTTCACACTGATACTGCTGACGATCAGCTGATTAAAAATATATCAGTTATGATTATAAACTAGTAACTATAAATACGGCATACTGCCCGGCACAACAGTATATGTGGAATTCTGCATTCTGAAATGCATCTTTGAAAGTTTATTACTAAAATATTCACTGCATACCGCCTGCTACATGCAGTATTCTGCATACTGAAATAAAATTACAGCACAAGTTTAATATATTTGATCAAAAATACCATAAAAATTGTGAAATATTATTACAATTTAAAACAGCCATTTTCTATGTAACTACATAGTAAAATGTAATTTATTGCTGTGATCAAAGCTGCATTTATTGATCAAAAATACAGTAAAATTGTGAAATATTATTACACTTTAAAATAGCTGTTTTCTATGTGAATAAATTGTAAAATGTAATTTATTCCTGTGATCAAAGCTGAATTTTCAGCATCATTACTCCAGTCTTCAGTGTCACATGATCCTTCAGAAATCATTCTAATATGATGATTTGCTGCTCAAGAAACATTTATGATTATTATCAATGTTGAAAACAGTTCATATTTTTGAAGAAACCGTGTAGAAAAGTTCAAAAGAAATAATTTATTTGAAACAGAAATATTTTGTAACATTTCTAATGTCTATAATGTCACTTTTGATCTATATACAGTAATCTGACCTTGATGATGAAAAATGATTAACAGAATATAATGGAACAAATTAGAGTAGAATACAGCATAAAATACTACAGAACAGACTCTTGTTGTGGTGCACACACTGATACATCCACACAAACACCTTATAAAAATCATTATCACATGACATGAACCCTAACCTGCTGTATTCAGATTTCTGTCAGCATCAGAAATGAAAGCTTGGTGACGTTATGGGAAACTGTACCATAAATCAATGTCATCCAGAGAGAAATTGCGTATAATAGCATCGGCACAGCATGTGAAGAACACAATGAATGTCTTTTAAAAGGATCCAGTTGCACTTTAATGCATTTCGCTAATGTGCTTTTGCATTAGAATTATATAAGAATAAACGAGTGACCCTCGAAAACCAGCAGACGTGCAAAATTTCAACTTGAGGCAGCGAGAATGATATGGTAGAGCATTTGCCTCCTGGCACACAGTCAACGAACCATTAATTTCATCTCAATTTGCGGTCTAAAGTCTTAAAGCGTCTTAAAGCCCCCCGTCACTTCACACCAGCTGGACCATTATCTCCATGTCACTCAATGAGACTTTCCTTAATATACCTTTAACAACACTTTGGCACAAACACAGTTCCCAATTCGGTTTGCGATCTGCTTCTTAAACGATAACACTTGAAGTTGATCAAATGCTCATCGCTCACTCAATCTGTTTATGTGTTCCTGTGTGGCTCTCTGCATAGGAACATGGCGCATCTGCCAGCTCACCTCGGCTCGTGTATAGTCCCACTGAGCTTTACGCCTGAGATTTGGGGTAATGGAGGCATTTCCTGTTCATTACGACAGGTTGGACGCTATATTATGGCAGTCAAATAAATGGCCCGGAGTGGAAATGAATCAGTCTTAGTACAGAAACTGTGTTGAAGTATTTCCTTCGAGAGACGATTATTTATTTTTCTCCCCCTGTTCTACAGAAGCAATTACAAACCCGGTCCCTCAGCAGGCTGGAAAAACTCAAACACAAACACAGACATGACAGAAGCGTCGTTTGATTGTGACTGATGGGAAGGACACTGGTGGAGCGCGACATTTGGAGCTGGAAATTACTTTTAGAAGGAGGTCATTCCTTGTAATTGCTACTCAGGAGTTGTGATTTGTGGAAAAAAAAGTCCATTGATGTCAAATACTGCAGCTTCTCCACTGGTTTGATTTCAGAAGGTAGATTTGACTCTGGACATCAAGAGGAGATTCAGAACTAGAGCTGTGTGTGATCAAAACTGAACTGTACAATCATCCATCCATCATTCTATCTATCATCCTATCTGTTGTTCTAACGTTCCATCCATCCATTGATCCATTATTCTATCTCTCCATCTATCATTCTATCATCCAACAATTCATAATCCATCATTCTATCTATCATCTATCGTTCTATCCATCTACCATTCTATCAACCATTCTACCCATCTATCGTTCCATATATCCATCCATCATTCCATCTATTGTTCTACCCATCTATCCATCAATCCATCCTTCCATCATTCTATCCATCCATCATCCATCATGCTATCTATCCATCTACTGTTCTATCTATCGTTATATCCATCTATCATTCTCTCTCCATCTATCATTCTATCATCCATCCATTCATTGTTGTATCTATCTGTTCTATCCATCCATCATTCTATCTATTGTTCTATATATCCATTCATTCAAACATCAGTCAATCCATTCATCCATCTATCTCTTCATCCATCCATTTCTCCATCCATCCATCTATCATTCTATCTATCCATCTACCATTCCATCCATTCATCCATTCATCCATCCATCAATCATTCTATCTGTCTATCTATCTATCTATCTATCTATCTATCTATCTATCTATCTATCATCCATCCATCATGCTATCTATCCATCTACCATTCCATCCATCTATCTATCTATCTATCTATCTATCCATCCATCCATCATCCATCCATCATTCTATCCATCCATCCATCCATCCATCATGCTATCTATCCATCCACTCTTCTATTTATTGTTATATCATCTAACATTTTGTCTCCATCTATCATTCTATCATCCATCCATTCATCGTTCTATCGTCTATTGTTCTATCCATCCATCATTCTATCTATTGATCTATATATCATCCATTCAACCATCAATCAATCCATCCATCCATCTACCTCCATCCATCCATCTTCTCCATCCATCTCTCCATCTATCCATCCAGCCAACCATCATTCTATCTATTGTTCCATCCATCCATCCATCCATCGCTCTATCCATCCAACCATCAATCAATCAATCCATCCATCTACCTCTCCATCCATGCTTCCATCCATCCATCCATCCATCCATCCATCTTCTCCATCAATCTCTCCATCTATCCATCCATCCATCCATCCATCCATCGTTCTATCCATCCATCCATCATTCTATCCATCCATCTATCCTATAGGCCCAACAGTATACATGACTAACATGAGTAGCTCTCGATGTTTGCATGCTCTATATTCAGATTTAATTTAGTCTGGGTCATGTTTTCTTTTATTTTGCGTAGGATGAGAGGATGTCAAGCAACCTGTTCATGTTGGCATCAGTTTAATTTGGCTGGCTTCTCCCTAGTGACAATGAATTTGCGCCAAAATACCATAGTAGAGATTGACTGGATGCACAACAAATGAAATGATAAATGCTTTCCCATAATAATAAGCATATTTTGCTGTCCATGACCCATCAGAAAGACCTGCCATGCACCACTGAAATAAAACATCCACATGTTAAATCATAATCAAATCAAAATGATGTTATTCACTTTCTTAATACCTGTTCCTGGTCTTATTGTGCACAAATCATCAGTGCATGCTATTAACTTTCATCCAATCTGTCAATCCCTTCCAATCACATAGCTCCACTTTTATAATACCATCCAGTGATTTCCAGATGAACAAAACCAAGTCCTTCCCTACATTTGATATCACTGAATATACTGTTTCACTCAGAAATGGCACATTATGGACGAAGAATGGATTGTGAAACTGTTTCATCCTGAAAAACACCACACATGGGCACATGGCGGTCACTGCGTTCCATTGAAGTGTCACTCCAATGACATCCATCTAAGAAACCGCTGAGATTCGGTTTGCTCAATCTTCCGGTGTTTTCCTTCACGTCCACCACGGTAGCCTTTGCAACAACCATCTGCTTTATGAAGCACAGCAGGAGAGCGTGCTGTTTTACCTGCCATCGCTTAACATGACAGCTTCTACAATAAATACAAACATAAACATGACATAAGCATGGCATGTGGCCTGTCATAACCACTCACAGCCTCCACCACTAGACACCTCTCTGTCATAATGAATGTTGTTGGGTGATCTGCATTGACAGGTACAGGACTGTGGAAGCACTAGCCTGTCCGTTCCAGTAATGTTACAGGATCAATACAATTTAAGCTCTATGGACAGAATCCATGACATGCTGTAGATTTGCACAGAAAATAATTTGACTTGTGCCTCAGTTTGAGAAACAAACAAATGCATGTGTACAGTAATGTGCTTGCAAAGGAAGTCTATGAGGCAAAAGACACTGCATCAAAATACACACTTTTTTATACATGTTTTAAAATACAGCCACAGTAATTAATCATTATACGTGTTAACATGACAAGTAGTCCAACTGCTAAAAGGCATTTAAGATGACTTTATAAATACAAACAATGCTCATTTTTATACAAACAAAAAATCAAATAAGTGTTTTAAAAAATAATAAGATCTGCATGATTCTGCATTAAGTGCATTCCCGTAAACACAGTTATTTGTTTTCACAAATGAATGGATGAGTCGAAATTATTTTCAGTGGTAAATGGCAGCATGTCACAAATGCTGCCAATAGCAGCTTAACTTTTATTGATCCTGTGATATTCTTTTCAATCAGAAACAGCTTAGAAAGATGTCACTGAACAATGAAGCCCCCCACCACTGACCCCTGCTCTCTTGTTATGAGAAATGGCTGCTATTTTGATCCCACTTGTGCTTACTGGAGATGTTCATAATAGCTCCCAAAGTGCCTGTGAAAAGACCAGCTGAAACACTATAAGGACACTTTTATCTCAAAAAATAGAACCGCCATTATGTCTGGTATTCCCTCAAACTTCCCTCAAATCTTTTTTTGAGCATCCAAAACCAATCCCACTAGTATGGGGCGGGACTATCTGTTTGGCAGACCAGTGAAGGACAGGGAGACTGTTTGAAATCAGTTATTATTTTGCAATACTTTGCCCCTAATACTGCAGAATTTACACAGTTGACCTTAAATATCTATTTTCAGGTATAATTGTGTACATTCATATGTCAGGACTGAGTGCTGAGATTATAGTGGGCAAAGTGCTGAGGTAATTACCACAGGATGATCCCAGGAGATGAGCCGTTCATCCCTCTATACATCTAATGACTGTGCTGCCCTTGAAGATGATGTAAGTTTGTCAGAGCGTCTATATTGACGCTGAGCACACTTCAGCACACAGCAATCTTTCCCTGGGAGCCTGTCACGATTCTGGGCGCATTCCGAATTATTGAGCTGTTTTTGCATACAAGCAATCAGCAAACACCACCAAAAACCATCACAGAATCCACAGGGACGGGGCCACCAGGAACCCTGTGACACGCAGATTTCACGGGTCGCCAAAAGAGAATAATGCATTTCAAAGACATTATGATGCAATAGGCCACGAGCAGCAGATTTCAAAGGTTGCACAAAAAAGACAAAGAGTGCTGCCATTTCTGCTGTGTTTTCATGTGGCTCACATTTCCATAAACGAGCGCTCTTTAGGCATCCCAGCAAATGTTTCTGAATCAATGTTTTGGCCTGTCCTAACATTTAGACGACAAACGCTTTGCAGGGAGCACTGTTAATACGCATTGTGATGGCCGAGCATTAGCATGTTGATCATGGCACGTGGTATTTCCAGAGTCATTGGCATTCAGTCGAAGGGCAGACAGAAAGGTTGAGGTTTAGCATCTAACTCTACACTCAGAAGCTGACTCGTACCGGATGGCGATAGACACATTAATCAAAGCGCACGCACTGACTGTCAAACTTGGTTTCGGTTGTTTCGACGTGACGGAAAACTGACAGGAACCAAAATGAGATTTCTTTTCCCCTGTGTGTGTCCATCTCTCTCTCATAAATGTTGAATCACCAGCATATTAAAACCATTGGATACGAACCAAACCCTTGTTATTGCTGCTTGCTAGGATTCATAACTCTTAAGCCCTCACCATTTGTGCTACGGACACAAATTATACTTGAAATTATTTATAGGGCTAGTTGAGATGAGGTGTGCTTATGCTTTGTAACAGTCCATAGTTCTGTTACTATGGGTTTAGAAGGTTGCAGTACTACTCCTGTCCTCTAGGGGCCCTAAGTGCTCTCCTTCTCTAGCTTAAATCCAGGTGAGGTAGTAGAGGAAGGGAGATTTGTTTGGTGAAAAGGAAGCATGGTTTTCTCTTCCAGTATTCCAATACAGTAGAGTCCAGATTGAGAAACAATTGTTTCAAGCTCAATCATAAGGACTCTTTAGTATTGGTAGTTAAATACTACTGATATGTACAAAAGGGATGTGAGGAGCATTTCCACTATGAGGCTACTACACAGAAACCTATAGTGGATCTTTTGGGATTATTCGTTACTCAAGGACTGAAGCGTTTGTGGGGAAGCACATGGTGGATGGTTATCGGGTTGGATTATTGTTTGAGGCTCACTGAACTATAAATCATCATCGTCATTGTCATCGTTAAGTTCAACAGACATTCACCCAAGGACAGTTGGGATTCTGAATGGACAATGGACAGATAAGGGTTCTTCATTCCAAAATTCACTTTGGTTGCTATGCTAATTGCCTTTATGTCTACTGTTGTTTTTGCCCATTCATATTGTTCAATAATAATTAGACATTACGCATTTATCTGTTTTGGTTGACCATGATCGAACAGTAATTAAGGTGCTTATATTAAATATGGTTGGTGGGCCCCTCTCTTAAATTATCATTAGCTGTGCCTTTTTAAATAGAGGAGGACAGTTATAGCTTTACTAAGGACTTGAACATAGATTGACTACAGATCCCCATGAATATCAAAAAGACTTGAAGGCAAACATCTAGAAACCATCCAAAATACCCTAGCAACTACCTAGAGCACCCTACAAACCATGCCATAACATCATAGATGGACTCTTTTCACTCATTAACCCATGTTGGGATCTTTAGATCCCCAAGAATATCAAAGAGACTTGGGGGCAAACACCTAGAAACCATCCAAAATACCCTATTAACTATCTAGAACACCCTTTAAACTGCACCAAAACATCATAGTGATCATGGTGGGCTCTTTTCACTCATTAACCCATGTTGGGACCTTTAGATCCCCAAGAATATCAAAGAGACTTGGGGCAAACACCAAGAAACCATCCAAAATACCATATTAGCTATCTAGAACACCCTTTAAACTGCACCAAAACACCATAGTGATCATGGTGGGCTCTTTTCACTCATTAACCCATGTTGGGACCTTTAGATCCCCAAGAATATCAAAGATACTTGGGGCAAACACCTAGAAACCATCCAAAATACCCTATTATCTATCTAGAACACCCTTCAAACTGCACCAAAACACCATAGTGATCATGGTGGGCTCTTTTCACTCATTAACCCAGGTTGGGACCTTTAGATCCCCAAGAATATCAAAGAGACTTGGGGCAAACACCTAGAAACCATCCAAAATACCCTATTATCTATCTAGAACACCCTTCAAACTGCACCAAAACACCACAGTGATCATGGTGGGCTCTTTTCACTCATTAACCCATGTTGGGATCTATAGATACCCAAGAATATCAAAGAGACTTGGGGCAAACACCTAGAAACCATCCAAAATACCCTATTATCTATCTAGAACACCCTTCAAACTGCACCAAAACACCATAGTGATCATGGTGGGCTCTTTTCACTCATTAACCTATGTTGGGACTTATAGATCCCCAAGAATATCAAAGAGACTTAAGGCAAACACCTAGAAACCATCCAAAATACCCTATTATCTATCTAGAACACCCTTCAAACTGCACCAAAACACCATAGTGATCATGGTGGGCTCTTTTCACTCCTTAACCTATGTTGGGACTTATAGATCCCCAAGAATATCAAAGAGACTTAGGGCAAACACCAAGAAACCATCCAAATTACCATATTAGCTATCTAGAACACCATTTAAACTGCACCAAAACACCATAGTGATCATGGTGGGCTCTTTACACTCATTAACCCATGTTGGGACCTTTAGATCCCCAAGAATATCAAAGATACTTGGGGCAAACACCTAGAAACCATCCAAAATACCCTATTATCTATCTAGAACACCCTTCAAACTGCACCAGAACACCCTTCAAACTGCACCAAAACACCATAGTGATCATGGTGGGCTCTTTTCACTCATTAACCCATGTTGGGACCTTTAGATCCCCAAGAATATCAAAGAGACTTGGGGCAAACACCTAGAAACCATCCAAAATACCCTATTATCTATCTAGAACACCCTTCAAACTGCACCAGAACACCCTTCAAACCATACCAACACATCATAGTGATCATGGTGGGCTCTTTTCACTCATTAACCCATGTTGGGACCTTTAGATCCCCAAGAATATCAAAGAGACTTGAGGCAAACACCTAGAAACCATCCAAAATACCATATTAGCTATCTAGAACACCCTTCAAACTGCACCAAAACACCACAGTGATCATGGTGGGCTCTTTTCACTCATTAACCCATGTTGGGATCTATAGATACCCAAGAATATCAAAGAGACTTGGGGCAAACACCTAGAAACCATCCAAAATACCCTATTATCTATCTAGAACACCCTTCAAACTGCACCAAAACACCATAGTGATCATGGTGGGCTCTTTTCACTCCTTAACCTATGTTGGGACTTATAGATCCCCAAGAATATCAAAGAGACTTGAGGCAAACACCTAGAAACCATCCAAAATACCCTATTATCTATCTAGAACACCCTTCAAACTGCACCAAAACACCATAGTGATCATGGTGGGCTCTTTTCACTCATTAACCTATGTTGGGACTTATAGATCCCCAAGAATATCAAAGAGACTTGGGGCAAACACCAAGAAACCATCCAAATTACCATATTAGCTATCTAGAACACCATTTAAACTGCACCAAAACACCATAGTGATCATGGTGGGCTCTTTACACTCATTAACCCATGTTGGGACCTTTAGATCCCCAAGAATATCAAAGATACTTGGGGCAAACACCTAGAAACCATCCAAAATACCCTATTATCTATCTAGAACACCCTTCAAACTGCACCAAAACACCATAGTGATCATGGTGGGCTCTTTTCACTCATTAACCCATGTTGGGACCTTTAGATCCCCAAGAATATCAAAGAGACTTGGGGCAAACACCTAGAAACCATCCAAAATACCCTATTATCTATCTAGAACACCCTTCAAACTGCACCAAAACACCACAGTGATCATGGTGGGCTCTTTTCACTCATTAACCCATGTTGGGATCTATAGATACCCAAGAATATCAAAGAGACTTGGGGCAAACACCTAGAAACCATCCAACATACCCTATTATCTATCTAGAACACCCTTCAAACTGCACCAAAACACCATAGTGATCATGGTGGGCTCTTTTCACTCCTTAACCTATGTTGGGACTTATAGATCCCCAAGAATATCAAAGAGACTTAAGGCAAACACCTAGAAACCATCCAAAATACCCTAATAACTATCTAGAACACCCTACAAACCATGCCAACACATCACAGTGAACATGGTGGGCTCTTTCCACTCATTAACCCATGCTGGGACCCAAACAGATTTTACCGGTAAGACTTGGCGGTAATCACATAGAAACTTTCCAAAATACCATAGCAACCACCTAACAAAACCTATCTCTTCATGAAAATGCTCTAAACCAGACATAAAAAGAGCCTCAAACTCCTCAATTACGTACATCAATCTATGGAGATGAATGACAATGAGATAAAGTCATTGTGAATTCACTGGGAATCCCAGGCCCTCTGGAGTGTATTAACCTGCAGGATTAATATTCCAAAACCCATAAAATTCAGAAAAACATTAAACACAAAAGCGTGAGCCAAAGCCCAGGCTGGTCAATGGGACTGAATAATTCAGACTGTAAAGATGGAGCAGATGGGGCGGCATGCTGTGGTCAGGTCAGGAGGATAACAGGTGGAGAGAGTGATGGAAGATGGCGACTGGTTGAGAAATGACAGTCACTGAGGGTGTAGATGACCCAGACGCTTGCAAACCCAACCAATCATGGCCAGAGGCTGAAATGAACTTGATGGTGCAGCACAACATCTGCTCAAGATTTTAAACATTCCCTTTTGGGTGAATTAAGTGATCCAAAACCAGGCTGACCAGCAACAGAAAGTATTTTAGAGAGTATGTATAATGGAAAGTCTGATTTTCCTTTGCCTATTGAAATAAAGCCTGAATAGAGACACATTCAAGCTTTCAGAACTCAAAAACACACGGCACAGGATGTTCTGACTCAGGTTTCTTTCACCTTTCTAACTGATTGGACTTTGAGCAACATATAGAATGATTTTAACACCCATCTGTCTGTCTCCTTCCACCCAGAACCACCCTTAACATGAAACTAACAATCCCTCAGAACACACTAGAAAACACCAACAATTACCTAGCAACTCAACACCCACAATAATGAATTAGCAATCATCCAGAACCACCCAAAATGCCCTAGTAAATTAACAGCCTGAACAAAGAATCTGCAATCCTAGCAACCCACACTCTTCAAACAGTCCAGAGAATTGAAACTACACAAGGCCATTAATACACCAACTTCAAAACAAGTACTCAAATTACATCAGGCAGATATAACCTTCATACATCAAACTAACCTCCACATGAATATAAACTTTCAGACAAGGCTTTGTGAAGGAAGAGACGGCATAAACTATACTGGACCTGACAGAAAACACATCACCCAAAATAAGAAGCAAGAAACCTTAGGGTGTAAAACGTGAAAAAAGGGAGAGGATTCATTCCCTATAATAATAGTTATTAATAGAGTATTAAGGAATGAATATATTGCTTTTCACTCTGCTAGCTTTACGCCCACTGCCTGCTGTCAAACACTTGTGTGATGAATACACTTTCAATGGACCGCTACAGTGTGCAATTTGCATCTCCAAACTCAAAAGCCATGATAAAAAGCAGAGAAAATTAAAGGTTTTGTTATGTTCCTTACCTTCATAATATATTTTAAATCCATGAGCGCTTACGGCAAAGTCGCTGGTAAGACGCAAGGAAAAAATGGATCCGGTACTTGTGACAGGAGCCGGCACCTGGAATCCTGTTAACCTGTACAAGAAGAGAGAAGTATTACTATAAACAATTTGAATAAAATAAAATAAAATATAAAATAAAATAATAAAAAAGAAGATTTATAATAAGACTAATGAAAAAGAAATGTGTTTATTTCCTTTGAGAAAATATACTTTTATAGTATAATATAGTTTTACTATAAGCATTTTGAGGAATAAAATAAAATAAAATAAAAAAATCTTTTTATTTCTTTTGAGAAAATATACTTTTTATACACACTTTATCCCAAACTGTTCACAAAAGAGCTTCTTAGGGCTGCATTATAAATTAATGGCTATATTATTCAAAAAATTGAAGTTAGTTCAGAATAACTTGTTTGCAAATACTGGTTGGTTACATATTATCTAATGCAAAAATTCAAAAAAAAGTGTGGCCAAAAAAAGTCCAAATACTATTTCTGCCCACTGTATTTTGTTCCTAGCTGTCTTGACAATACTATTTCCCAGAAGTCGTGCCCACTTTA
The DNA here is from genome assembly GCA_037950665.1 of Hypophthalmichthys nobilis. NCBI lineage: Eukaryota > Metazoa > Chordata > Actinopteri > Cypriniformes > Xenocyprididae > Hypophthalmichthys > Hypophthalmichthys nobilis. Next base: position 794,954 of record CM075481.1, on the reverse strand, counting down.
CACCTACTCTACTCTGGTTTACACAACAAGACAGAAAGAATGAGTCACTTCTTCCTATTTCATAAAAACTCATTGTCTTACTAACACGACCAGTCCTGCCTTTAGGATGTGAAGCTCTCTGAAATTGGAATTGAACTTGGAAAAGATCAATGAGCCTCAACGATTTTAAAATATCATTTCACAGAAGTACCATGAGCATTTAAAGGAGCAGCTAAACTGTGGCAGCTGGACAGATCCTGGTGCACGTAATGCAAACAAGCAAATTAACAAACATGTTAAAGTCAACATGAAAATTTTGACTGAGATTGAAATTCAGGTGATTTTTGTGGTTGCAAAATGCACCACACGGGGCACCAAAGAGAACCACAGTCTGATTGCTTGAGCTTTGATATACATTTCCTCAATCAATGGCATGAGTTTGAAGACTAATTGAAACCTTTCTGAAAATAGCTTTATTTGTTTTGCAATTTTATTGGCGTACTACTGCTTTTTAATGTAAACATGAAATCAAAAATCAACCTTATTTACTTTCTTACATAATATCCCATGCTCTTGTTGCTCTCAATTCATTCAATGCATGTTATTCCAAAAGAAAAAACATATTTCATATTTTCATCAAAGTGCAATAACTTTCTCCACCTCTGAAATGACTTTCCCGCTGATGTAATCAAGGCTGCAGGGGTGGGAAAAACAATATTAACCAATAATATCAAAGCCCAACTTTTCACAATCCAATCAAATCCCAATCAATTCCCATACTAAATTATTTCGCTTTGCTCTGAAATACGTCACATGGCGAAACATTGCTTTCAGCACCTTTAAATGCGTTGCAAATGTCGTTTCATGTTTCCTTTAAGATGACTTATTATTTAAGACTCTGAGAAATTGAATTACTGTAATGCTGGAGCTGGAATTAATGATTTGATGAGCACATCTCTCACCTGGCCTCGGGGCAATTAGCAGAAAATTGTATAGTGAAGTCCGGTGAGATATTAAGGAGGTTGAGTGAAACCATATGCAAATATAATATGTGGTTAAGCAGAGGTCACTCAAAGTGCCAAGCAGCATCATCCTCAGTTCGGACGGACAGATTAAACAGAAAACTGGACCGGATTTTATGCCAAAAGTCTCAAAAGTCTCTGTTTTCTCCACTAAGAAAACAGAAAACGCTGCATGCCTGCAATAATATTGTTAATTGTTGTTTGTATTGAAGAATAAACCTTTTGAGGCTGTGGACAGCCAGCGGATCTGAGGGATTAATTACCACGAGTGAAGAACAATCAAACGCTGAAGAAAAAATGGGAATTATCCCAAAGAGAGTGCCAATAAGAGATTTTCGGTCTTATTGGTTTTGCTGGCTGACTCACACACGCACACACACGTTGGGTTTCCATGTTTTATGGGGACTTTCCATAAACAATGATTTTTGTACTGTACAATTTGCAACCCTACCCATCACAGAAAACTTTCTGTATTTTTACATTTTCAAAAAACAATTTAATATGATTTAAAAGCTGTTTTCCTCATGTTTTCCTCATGTTTACTTTGCTATATCAATGAGAACACACAGTAGACTGTTATTATATATACATTCTCAGAAAAAAAAGGCACAAAAGCACAAGGTACACACTTTTGTACCTTGTTTACCCCTTAAAAGGGTTAGTTAACCCAAAAATGAAATTTCTGTCATTAATTACTCACTCTCATGTCGTTCCACACCCGTAAGGCCTTCGTTCATCTTCAGAACACAAATTAAGATATTTTTGATGAAATCCGATGGCTCAGTGAGGCCTGCATTGACAGCAAGATAATTAACACTTTCAATCCCCAGAAGGGTACTAAAGACATATTTAAAACAGTTCATGTGACTACAGTGGTTCAAACTTAATGTTATAAAGCGACGAGAATACTTTTTGTGCGCCAAAAAAACAAAATAACGAATCTTTTGTTTCGAATCAGTGGTTTGGAACTGCCAAAGTCACATGAACCATTGAAATTTCAAAATGTTTTTAAACACTTATGATGTAACGAAGCCTCGTTTACTGAAATCATGTGACTTTGCAGTTTGATACACGCTCCAAACCACTGATTCGAAACAAAAGATTTGTAAAGCTTCGAAGCTTCATGAAGCAGTGTTTTGAAATTGTCCATCACTAGATATTGTTGAATAAAGTTATTTTGTTTTTTTAGCGCACCAAAAGTATTCTCGTCTCTTCATAATATTAAGGTTGAACCGCTGTAGTCACATGAACTGTTTTAAATATGTCTTTAGTACCCTTCTGGGTATCTGAAAGTGTTAGTCGTCTTGCTGTCAATGCAGGCCTCACTGAGCCATCGGATTTCATCAAAAATATCTTAATTTGTGTTCTGAAGATGAACGAAGGTCTTACGGGTATGGAACGACATGAGAGTGAGTAATTAATGACAGAATTTTCATTTTTGTGTGAACTAACCCTTTAAGGGTGCATATTAGTACCTTAAAGCTACATATTACATAAAGTGCACATTGCAGTATCTAAATTCCAAATATTAGTACCTTTTGAAAGGGTTCTGCTGCAGTGACAGGTTTTGTACCTTTTTTTCTGAGAGTGTGTGTGTGTGTGTGTAGTGTCCAAATGTGATGTCCCGAGGGGATTTTTGTTTTTAATGACCCTACGAGCTTGATTAAAGCATCAAAATATGAGGAAAATATTTTATATTTTTTTAATATTCTAAGTTTGAGGGAAGAAAAAAACACAAAATTTAGTGAAGGTATTTATCTGACTAAATTATTTGGCAGTTACAGGTTTTATTTTACTATGCAAAAAAACAGAAAGCTGACTGGAAAAAGCAAACATTAACTACAACATAATCAGTTATTAATATTTTGTTGGTTCTTTCTTGTTTTTGAATGTTAATAACTTCTTTGTATGATAGCTTGGTCAAAAATTATGTTGGCATAATTTGTCATATTTCATTTCAAACAATCGACTCCATGCACAACTATGCAATATGCTTACAAAATCTTTTTACACGTTTTTATTAAGGGGTTAAGATGTCAATTTTCCTAAGCTTGACATCACTTTTGGCCACTACAATATATATAATGACTACATACTAAACATAACTCAATAAATAAATAGGTCACCGCTATAGTAATTGTTTACATTTCATTTTTATACAGTTATGTTTAATATGTGAAGTGTTACATCAGCTGAGAAAAACCAACTGCTTTGGTGAGAAACAGTATCTCAAAGCTTTTGCTTTTTCTCAGCAGTTGAATTAAATATAACTATAATTATGCAAACAATTATTATAACAGTGGCCATGACAGCAAATGTGTTCAATTGCAATCTTGATGCTTTAAGTAGAATAAATGAGGTACAACGGAAACACTGCTTAAGCGATCTCAATACTGCCACTGCCAATACAAGCCAAGACACCAAAGTCTGCGATCAAAAGGCAAAGATCTCAAAATCAACTCAAAGAGAACCTTTTATTTTACAGCTCATTCACTGTCAACAATTGTCTCACTTAGAAGAAGCATCTGAGACAAAACTGACACTTACTGTAGGATAAACAAAACCTAACTGAGAACTTCTCCTGAGCAATCTGTGAGCAATACAACTATAGATGCTCTAACCTTTCAGGCTCTCTAAAATTGGAAATGCTTCAGGCATGAAAAATTATTGAGCACTGAGTATTGGTCAAATTTAATTCAATTTGCGCAGGTTTCATATGGACGGAATAAAACGAAGCACTTCCACACCTGATTTGACGAGGGAGTATCGAAATGATGCATATTGAGGGAGATCTATCTCATTTTTAAGAGAGCTACCAGATCTTGGTTAATTCAGCAACAAATCATGTTTACTCATGTTTAGGTTTTAGGCATCAGATGGCTGTTGTTTTCAGTTTTATCTATGTATATTGTATCTGTGTATATGCAAATAAAATCAAATAAATAAATAATTCCCAGATGTTAAAATAAGCACATTTAAAGGGACAGATTACTTAAAAATGTAAATTCTGTTATTAATTACCTGTATGCCATGACATGAAGGTGAGTCAATGGTTGGGAATCGATAATCGATTCCAATTCTGGAATCTGATTCTTAAGGTCAGGAATCAGATACTTGTTATAAGATTAAATTCTTATCGATTCCTGTGTGCACAATTAAAGTGGTTTTAAACATTTGAAGGGCATGAAGACATGAAAAAGGCACTGTTTTCTAGCGCACACAAGCCGCCTCATACAGCATGCAAATACTGAATTAAGTTCTCTTTCACGCCTTCTTGCACTTGAATGAACAAATACACACAAACTTATGTCAAAATAACCTTGTAAACAGTCGGTTTTGTCTTAAGTGAACATAAACAGTTGAGAAAGAAAACGCATGTGTAACAGGCATATTTCACACTTCCGGGAGAGCTGCACGATTCTGGATAAATTGAGAAATACGAAAATATTTTTTTTTGTAAACTGAGATCACAATTGTCCCACGATTCTGAATAGACAACTGATCAGAAAAATAACATGCAATTTATTTTGATTTAATTGCTGTACTCTCTTTAAAAATATTTAATTAAATTGCATAAATTACTTTTTTTAAAATCGGCTTGAATAAATGATTGAATCAATGACTCACTCATAAAGACTTCACTTGTTTCATTACTGGATGAATCAGCGTTTTTGAACGAATCTCTTGAATGAATGATTCAATAAATACTTTTTTTAAAACTGTCACTTGTCACTCACCACCTACTGGCATAACGATGTAATCGATACAATCAGCGTCAAGTTGCTTTCAAAGGGTGATTTACTCTATTTTGATATTACTCTATTTATCCCAGTACTGATGTGATAATATGAATGATTGAAAGACAGAAATAATGATACTGTGTGGCTGAAATTACTGTTTGCGAATCCGTTTCATACATGACAGCTGCTCTCTCTGAGCCTAACAAGAACCAGTTTGGGAATCAAAGTCTTCGTACGAATTAAATATCATGAAAATGTTTAAACTGTCTTGGTGATTAATTGGTAAGACTACAAAACTCTAATTAAGAGCTAAATTCGAAATGACGCTTGTTTAACTTGTTTTTATACTACGGGGCTGTTGAATGCTCGAATCTAATTGGTTGACAAACATTCTAAGGTGTGCAATTATTTTCAGGGAAACGCATGACTAAAATAGTTCCAGGCAGGTTTTGACCGCATTACAGTTCCATATCACTTCGCCAAATGATTTCAGTTATTCCAAAGGTCCTCACAGCCGACAACAGCAAAAGAACTAAAACCCACAACGACACTGATCAAGCAAATAAATATAGTGAACAATAGAATTAAAACGACAAATTATTTCCATGTTTTTTGCCACAAAATTACATTTTATTATGTACGGAAAGCACATACTCTCTTTCTCCAGCGTGGGGTGAGATGCATAAGAAATTAATCCTACACACAAGAGCGTTTTAAAGACAAAAACCTGACAAATGTCTTGATATAAAACATCTGAACAATGTCTTGGAGTGTGTTAACCGTAGTATAAGCTGAATAATTGACTCCAGGTCATTAAATTATTAGAAAATAATGCACATCCGCTACACATCGTGGCCACATTAACACCTCAGGTGTGCATTATTTTCTAATAATTCAATGACCCGTCATCAATTATTCCTCGCATATTATTCTCTGTGTCTGTTCATGCGGCTGCCCATTATCACACTCCATGTAAAAACTGTTTTTCGCTCTGTGCTTGGGAAATTATCGACTGGGAGCTCCCTTCTCACACAGATCTGATCCACTGATTCATAACGAGAAGACGGACCAATCACACCCTGGACGCGTGTATGTTTCTGGATATCATAAACGGCAACACTTCTGTCATCTCAATGATATTTCATCTCAGTCACTCACATATACTCCTGTCGTCTTCATCTTAAAATCTTGTATACAACGTGGTCTTAGTTTCATCATTTTAATCTGTCAGGATGAGTTATAATATATGCTTGAATCATATGTCGTGAGATTAATACACGCTATAATAATCATATATTTCACTCACAATGGTATTATGCAACTAATCCCGACAGAATAAAACGGTGAAACTAATATATACCTGTATATGACAGTGCATGCGTACTGGGAATTTGGATTTTATCTAAATAAATGCTTGTCATATGGTGATACAAGCAGGGGAATTACTGAATGAGTACATATTTCTGTGACACGACAGCTGGTGAATTAAAACCACCTGCCGGTAAATTTGAGCACACTCTTGAGTGGCCGTATAAGATACAAACAAGTACAAATTAATTTCTCTGTAGATTATATAACAGCAACTTGGAAAACAGACAAAACAGAAAAGGTAAGAAGTGATATTTTATATTTGGTGAGGTAATTTCCGATTCTTGTGAAATTGGTCTACAGTATATTAGATTTACAACAAAACAAAGACAAAGACAAAATCTCTCACTGTTCTTGACTATATAACAATTGTAACCTGAATAAGGATTAATCTACATTTTATTAATAAACATTGTATTGTCTTGAATGATGTTTGAAATTTATATTAGTTGGTCTAATTGTTTTTGCTGTGGTATTTTTGTTAAAACCTTACAGGCAAAATTTTCTTATTTAAGTGATTCAGGCTGCTGATTTTTGTTCATGATATTCAGCTGCAATGAAAAGTTTTGCAAAAAGACACAAAATAAATATTTAAATGTTTGACTTTTTTTTTTACCCTATTAGAATCAAAGAATCGATAAGCGGAATTAAAATCTCTAAAATTCAAACAATACCCAACCCTAGTTATGACAGAGTCCCTGATTTTGGCTGATCTACTCCTTTAAAGGGGACCTATTATGCCTGTTTTTCAAGATGTAATATATGTCTGAAGTTTCAGCTCAAAATACCCCGCAGATCATTTATTATACCATGTTGTAAATGCTCATTTTTAAGCGCATGCAAAAACCAAGCGGCAACATTTCACTCCTTTCTTGAAATCAGCACGGAAGTGACTTAAACTGCAATTCATCGACTGGCCACTAGAGACAGGCTCCAAAAGAGAGTCAATCCCATAGACCCTAATGTTAAAATGCCCAACTTTACAGCAGCAAACAAACAAAAAAAAAAAATGTTTACAGCCTGGTACAAAAATGGTTTTGATCTATATAGCTAATTTTGTCCTTCATGACAACCGTGAGGGGGGTGAATTTTTTTTATAGCTCATCCGTTAAAATATATTAAACCTTAAAGTTCTGCATAATTAAGGGCGTGGCCACTTGAGTGACAGGTGGATTGCCACTGTCACTACTAGCCATTTGACTGCTGCCTGTTAGCCGTCATGTCACCTCAGCTAATTCCAGCAGCTAAACTTGCCATCGTTGTTGGATCATCGTGGCATTGGTTAAAGTTTTGTCCGTCAGATTTACTACAATGACAATGGCTGGAGAATATGCCTCTCAGGACACCACAAAATCTGACAGCACTGCTTGGATATTATAACTAAAACTGCTGCACTATTTCACGGGCTCATTTGTTTGTGAGAGTCTAATGTATATGTACAACATAAACGGTGCACAGATTGCATAATTTCTTGAAGAACGATGATTAAGGAAAAGCAGATCGTTCAGAAGAAATATGACACAAATAATGGACAATATATCAATATTTCATGGATTTAACATTTTTGTGGACAAAAAGTGCTGTTGGATGTTTTTCAATGGACATTTTACCCAAGTGCGGCGGACTGGATTCATCTCACGATCGCTATTTCATTACAAAGGTATGAAGTCCCGTTTTGATTTTGCGTGTTGTCATTTGCACACCCGACACAAATTCCAATATTACTGTTGCTGGAGCATCTATATCGTAAAACAGACACCGTAGATTGACAGTAAACCCTTACGACTTTCAAATGATGTATAATTTATCTTTATTAATATTTTAGATAGTATCTAAGATAGATTGATAGCTCCTTAGCTTGAGCTAACTTGATCACGTCGAGCTAGGCGGGCGTGGTTTCAGCAACAAGGCACCTCAGGTCCAACCACAGCCCGCCTCTTTGCTTATTTCCGGTTATCCGGGAGTGATGCACGGTGACAAGCTGCCAAGATGGCGACGACCGGCTCCGCCCACTTTGGGCTTCAAAAATGCTCTTCAGAAACCTACGGGTGACATCACGTACACTACATCCATGTTTTATACAGTCTATGGCAAAAACATGCTGTTTTCGTGCATGTGTCTTTAAATGCAAATGAGCTGCTGCTCCCCGCCCCCTTTCCATGATCACAGCTCCTGCCTGCATTGGATACTCTGCCAAATACTAACAAAACATCTGCTTGGTTTTGATTGTTTGGTTGAGACTGTTATGTTCACGCCTACATCCAACAACAAAACACCTCAATCGCTTAAGACACAATCTTGTTGCTGCAGCTGCTCCGGCGTAAAAGACAATGGTGGACAGTGTACAACTCGCTCAGGGCGGGGTCTTTGCTAATACAGCAAAGTCCGTCAGCAGTTGTGGGCGGAACCTGGACAGTATGATGTCACATTGCTCAGAAAATGAAAACGGCTTGTTCTATGAGACTGTGGGTGGATTATCATCATTATAGGGTGGTTGTGTACACACACTGCCAACACACATTTATGCCAACACCATGTAAAAGTGAATTTTGCATAATAGGTCCCGTTTAAGAAAACATCTCAGTGAAAATTTTTCATCAAATTTAGAGCAAACGGCTCCGCTAGTCCAACGTGTCATTTATCAACCACGCTGGCACTGACAAGGGAGCTTGAGCTTTTTCTCCCCAGACTTGTAAGGCGAATTATGGTTAGAAGACGACACTGTACATCAAAGAATGTTGATTCTCAGCATGCAAAACCTTGCGCGTGTGCGCGCCGAAGACACTTCAAAGTTAAATGACTGGGCAGACACTATTTAGGAGAAGCAAGACAGGCCAATTACTCAAACACACAGCGCTCACATCTGACCGGACTGCGTTATCCAATTAGCACGGTACGCTCTGAAGGTTGAGTAAATAAGTGTGCTCCGAGTGGCCTCGCATACAGAGCACCGGCTCGCCAATCAGACTTTGTTAGAAAGCCTCTCCTTGATTCTGACATGTTTTGTCTCTTTGTCGTCAATCTGTATTTGACTACAGCCCCGTATCTCTGAAGCCGGCTGCTGAAGAGAGAAATCTGCAGATATGCTTTAGCAATTTCCCAAAATGAGACAAATGCATTACTCACACTCACACTGAATCCATTCATCAGGTCAAGAAAAGTGTCTCTCAGCCATTCCTCATGCAAACGTATGCGTATTTCTGCAGGTATTGCGAGAACGCGCTCTGAAAAGCGACGTTGTTATCGTAGCTGCTGGCTAAGAAAAGGACAGAAGGCAATTTTTCATTCTGACTCTTATCTTGACGATGTTTTGAAGTGGCGCCTCAGTTTATTGTTCGTTTGTGGCACTCTTCGGCTGATTTTGAAGGGTCATGAAACTCTACAACACATTCTTTGAAAGGTTAAAGAAATAGTTCGCCCTCAAAAAAATGAAATTTTCGGGCTTATTTGTCCACCTTCATGTGCAAAGCCAGAAGATTTTCTTTCTTGCACGGAGCACAAAAGGAGTAATTTTGCATTGTGCTGGTCACTCTTTTCCATGCAATTAAAAGAAATGGGCTGAAGCTTTGATGCTTTTGAAGCTTTTAAGATGCAAAGGCACAATAAAGGCATCAAGAAAGTAGTTCATTCAACTTGTGTGATATATTCTTCTGTGTGAGGATCTAATTTAACCCATTATTCACTGATAATCCTCACCACTGCAACCAGATCACTGAAGCACTGAAAACTGGTCCATTCCAGTTTGTGAATGAATCATTCAGACTAGAGCTGCTTTTCCCAAAAGCATCATAGATACTCTAGGTGACAATCTGCTTGGGAAATACTGCCCAACTTTGTAAAATGGATTAATTGATTCAAAGATTTGAACAATGATTCATTAATAAATCATCAGTGTTGTTACTGAAATCATATTTAAGCAGAAACATGAGAGCAATGTGCTAATTCATGCAGAAACGTGATAGCGATATGCTAAATCATGTTAGGAACATGTGAACATCCTACTAAATCATGTTAGCAACATGCTAAAACATGTCAGCAATGTGTTAAATCATGCTAGAAACATGATAGCCATCTGCTAAATCATACTAGCAACATGTTAAAACATGTTAGCAATGTGCCAAATCATGTTTTAATATAGTGTTAGCATTAGAATGTTGTTAGCATGTTTCTACCATGCTATCAATGTGTTAAATCATGATAGCAACATATTAATATGGCACTAAATCATGGTAGCAACATGTTAATTCATGCTAGAAACATGCCTGCAATGTGTTAATTAATGCTAAAATGTTAGAAAATTGTTGAAACATGTTAACAATGTGCTAATGCATACTAGAAATATGTAAGCAATGTGATAAATCATGTTAACAATGTGCCAAACCATGGTAGAAACATACTATCAACATGTTAAAACATGTTAGCAACGTGTTGAATCATGTCAGCTACATGTGAACATCGTACTAAATCATGTTAGCAACATGCTAAAACATGCCAACAATGTGCTAATTCATGCTAGAAACATGATAGCAATGTGCTAAATCATGTTAGCAACATGTGAACATTGTACTAAATCATGTTAGCAACATGCTAAAACATGCCAACAATGTGCTAATTCATGCTAGAAACATGATAGCAATGTACTAAATCATGTTAGCAACATGTGAACATCGACTAAATCATGTTAGCAACATGCTAAAACATGCCAACAATGTGCTAATTCATGCTAGAAACATGATAGCAATGTGCTAAATCATGTTAGCAACATGTGAACATTGTACTAAATCATGTTAGCAACATGCTAAAACATGTTATCAATGTGTTAATTCATGCTAGAAACATGACAGCAACATGCTAAATCATGTTAGGAACATGTTAAATCATGCTAGCATGTAAATATAATCAGAGCTGGGTAGATTACATAATCAGATTCCAAAAATCAAGTACTTGTAATTAGAGTAAACTACTTTTTAAAATACTCGTAATCAGACTACAGTTACTTTTTTATGGATTACATGATTACTTATTATTTACACAATGGCAGTAAGTTGTTCACAATTCATTGATTCTCCTAATTTTTCATTTTTTTAATGTTTATATTTTTTATAAATATAATAAATCTGCAGCTGATATACGTTCCCGATTTTTCGGGTTTTTGCAGTGGTGAGGGGGAAATATTGATGAATATATATGAAATATGTATATGAAATAATAATAATATATATGAAATATAGATGAAATATTTGAAGTAGCAGTGATATTGCTGTGAATTTCATGTTTTTCAATAATTGTTTTTGTAATGTTGCTGTTTTCTAAATGTACTTAATTTTATGTTTTAAAATCATAAGATGTGATTTTGTTGTATTCAGTGTAACTATCAGCAAACACTAACAGGTACATTAGTGTTAGTATTTTGAAGTATTAACTGTCCATACATTGCACTTCAAAAAGAATCTGTTGAGGCTCTTGTTGGTGAAAAGAATATATTTTTTGGAATATATTTTTTCTTTGTATTTGTCAAAATAATACAAGATTATCCTACAATATATGTGACATCAAATAAGGGTTAGCACAAAAGTAATCTAAATGTAATCCAAAAGTAGTCAGATTACGTCACCAAAAATGAGATTATATTACTGATTACAAATTTTGTCATGCAATTTGTAATCAGTAACTGATTATAATTCATAAGTAATCTACCCAGCTCTGTATATAATAAATATAAACATAAAAGCTCATTTAAAATATTTCGTATATAAACAATACAATACAAATCACACAATTACTTCTTCTCACACAAAGCCAGTATGAAAGACAAGTCATTTGTACAATTTATTTTTTAATGGTTAATAATTATGATTTTTGTATCTTAAAAAAAAAAAAATCATTGCATTTGCATGGAAAATAGCAAACAACACATTCCTTTCACATTCAACTGAAGAGAAAAAAAAATCATATGAGTTTAGAGGGACATGAGGTTGATTAAATAATGACAGGATTTTATCTGTGAGTGAACTATTCCTTTAACCTCACTGAAGCAAAATAAATCTGATTGGAACGCAGACAGTCACCATGATCTCTCCTTCCCTCCAGGTTAACCTTTGATTCAGATTCAGAGCTGCGGTGAGAACTGACCTGCACTAAAATCAGGCGTTTCACGACACTTTAAATCACTCCATCAGGTGCAACACGTTCAACTTTTCAACATTAGGATATCTGAAATGTAATTAGTTCGCCATGCTAGGAAGAATGTTCTTACAGGCAAAGACAATGGAGTCTGTAATTAGTCAAATAATTTATTATTCGCAATAATACGATATATTACACTTGTCAGAGTATCATATTTAGCTTTAATAACAAGCATGGGTCAAAAAAACCTATCGATTAATTATAACTAATTGTCACACTGTAATGAAAGTGTGTAATCTGACTCGTCAAACAGGTCAGCTTTAATTGCCGATATTGCATCATCATTCCTGACCCGCTGTGTGTTTTCCTTCAGGTTGTGCTGCTCCGAGTCACGCAGCGCTATTTTGGGACAGAGCGTTCTGAACGGAAAAATGACAAATTGCGATGTCAGGCAGCGGTGGGATAAGTAACGTATCAAAGGCATCTGCTTGAATTGCTTTGATAAATGGATTTTTCCAGAATGTGTTGAAATGGAGGGTCGCCAGAGGAAAGCTAAATATTTCCCTATTTGCTGGGTACAAAACAAGTTACATCCTGAGATGCCTGAGATCCGGGCCTTTCCGACAGAATCTGTGCTGTCAAATAAATTGCTGATGTAGATGCTGATACACAAAAATCAGTTTAAAATTTGAAAGAGAAAAAAAATGGAACAGGGGAATACAGCCGGAAAGCTTTTCCTGTATGACTTCATATTCCCATGAAACTAAAATGAGGTTTTGTGTCCTAAAAGTTGATACATTTTTAAAATGAACTATTTTTCAACCAATATTTTCAGACCAAAGATATTGATGAGTCATCCTGCACCACACAGATTACTGTCCAATCAAATGCTCTCGAGAATGGGAATGTCACACATTCTCATCTATCTATCTATCTTCCATCCATTGTTCTATCCATCCATCTATCTTCCATCCATCAATCGTTCTATCCATCCATCCATCCATCCGTCAATCCATCCATCCATCCATCAGTTGTTCTATCCATCCATCTATCTTCAATCTATCAATCCATCCATCTATCATCCATCCATCTATCTTCAATCCATCCATCCATCCATCCATCAATTGTTCTATCCATCCATCTATCTTCAATCCATCCATCCATCCATCCATCAATTGTTCTATCCATCCATCTATCTTCCATCCATCGTTCTATCCATTACCCATCAATCCATCCATCCATCAATTGTTCTATCCATCCATCCATCCATCCATCAATTGTTCTATCCATCCATCCATCCATCATCCATCCATCGTTCTATCCATCCATCTATCTTCCATCCATCGTTCTATCCATCCATTTTCCATCCATCCATCAATCGTTCTATCCATCATCCATCAATCCATCCATCAATTGTTCTATCCATCCATCAATCAATCCATCCATCCATCGTTCTATCCATCCATCTATCAATCAATCCATCCATCCATCATTCTATCCATCCATCCATCATTCTATCCATCCATCTTCCATCCATCCATCCATCGTTCTATCCATCATCCATCAATCCATCCATCAATTGTTCTATCCATCCATCAATCAATCCATCCATCCATCGTTCTATCCATCCATCTATCTTCCATCCATCCATCAATCCCTCCATCCATTGTTCTATCCATCATCATTCTACCCCATCTATCTATTTTCTATCCATCAATTGATTCATCCATCCATCTATCTTCCATCCATCAATCTATCCATCCATCAATCGTTCTATCCATCCATCCATCCATCCACCCATCCATCAATTGTTCTATCCATCCATCCATTCATTCATTCATTCATTCATTCATTCATCCATCCATCCATTGTTTTTCATCCATCCATCTATCCATCCATCTGTCCATCAATCCGCCCATCAGCTGTTCTATCCATCCATCTATCTTCCATCCATCAATCAATCCATCCATCCATCATTCTATCCATCCATCTATCTTCCATTCATCAATCGATACATCCGCCCATCAGCTGTTCTATCCATCCATCTATCTTCCATCCATCAATCGAAACATCCATCCATCCATCCATCCTTCTGTACATCCATCTATCTTCCATCCATCCACCCATCGGTCCACCCACCCATCTATTTATCTATCAAACTAGTCTTTATCAACCCAAAATTCAGTCTGACTTGTCATATTTAGCTTTTCTTCTTAAAATTAAAGGTTGTATGAATTTCTATTTCCTCACATTCAAATTCAAATTACAATTCATCATCCTGTCACTTCTGAATAATGCACAACCTTGGTACACACAGTGCATGCTGGGGATCCTCTTCGTTTTTATGAACATTATGTGACATTTTTTACAAACTCAGAGGAAGTCTGCCTTGAACCAGCCCTCACAGAGACGCAGACATAATGGGGCTAGCACTCAATGGGACACAATAACTTCTCAAGGAGAAGGTAGATCGTTCAAAATAACACAATGTACTGCACTGACAAGCTCTCGTGGATCAACAACGACAGATGCTGCTTGTACCGAGAGGCAGTATGAATCTCTATGGCCCCGAGTTTTGCTTCTTGCATTGGATGGTAATGCAAGAGCATCCATTACTTGATGGTAATGAAACGACTGTTCTGCTGTTCTTTTATCCAAGCACTTACCCAGTACTCATAAATGTTTGAGTAATTCTGTTAAACCCAAGAACATGGTACAACTGGCATTACTGCCTCCACATTCTTCATAAGATTAATGCTTTAATAACGGCAAATGAAGTGCCATGTCTGCAGAGGAGGAGAAAAAACTATTGATTTACTTACAGCTTAGATAATTAAGGACTTGCTCTGATTCCACAATGTGTTTTAGTGAAGATTTGCTGTATTCAATCTAAGGTCTATTAAAGAGAGTATATAATGGGAAAACTTCAAATGCTCGGTGACCAGATGGGACTTGTGGAAAATTGCCTAAAAGTTTTGTAAGAGTGCTGCTTTCCAACATATTATCAGACAAGCTTTTGCTGTTTTCTAAAGTCATGTGTGTTTTGATAGATTTAGGCAGAATTTCACAAACAGCATCACGTATAACATATATAAAGTTTTCCAAAATCACTTGCATTAACTGATTATTCAAAAAATGAACGTACACTGCAAAAAAAGTTTCTTGCTTAGTATTTTGTCTTGTTTTACATTAAAAAGAAATACAATTTCTTAAATCAAGATGCATTTACTTGAGAAGCAAAAAGAAGTTTTCTGAAAAAAAAAATCATTAAAATGAAGTGAGTTTGTGCTTAAAACTTGGACAAATATCGGTCTGAGGGATCATAAAAATAAACTTAACTCAAAGAGAAAACAAGTTGATTTTTCTGACCCCACTGGCAGTTTTTTTCCCCCTTGTTTTAAGCATAAACTCACTTCATTTTGATCAATTTTTCAGCAAACAAGACTTAATATCTGAAGTTGTTTTGCTTCTCAAGGACATGTATCTTGATCTAAGAAGTTTTTGATCTTTTTAATGGAAAACAAATCATTTTTGCAGTGTATACAACAGCAAGGCCACCAGCATTTGCTCCAAAGTAAAGTAATGTTGTTAAACTTTTGCTCAAGTTTTTCATTTAAGTCAGCAACTAAAGAGTTCAGAATAGAAACCGTTATGTTCACGTATGCTAAAGTTATCAGGTGCAATCGTCATCAAATGAGGCTTTTCTCTTCTTGTCTCATTCTGATTCACAGTCATTGCAGATTTTAATCAGGGGCATTTAACAATTTCTCTCAAGGAAAAAAAAGACAAAAATGCTTCACAGTCTATGTAAGCAAAATAATGAAACCACTTTTGTGATGTTCTACAGAGCTTGTAAGCTAACAACCGTAACCAAGGGGGCGGAGCTTAGTGAAGAGTCGATGTTACAGACTAACACTTTCTGGCATGAAAATCAATCCAGCAGTACTGTACCACCGAAAACAAATCACAAACGTAGGCATTCTGAGAAAAAAACAAACACTTGAAGCAGAAATGTATTTTTCTGACAACTGTTTGACATTTTAACAGAGGGAATTCTGAGGAAATGACATCACTAGAGCAATATGTCGCTTATTTTGCAATCTGTTTAGCCAATGAAGCGTTGTTTTTTGGATACAGAGTCTGTAAAGCCCAGATTGGCATAAAATAATTTTTTAACGTTGTAATTGCCACGAGTGAATTTCAGCTACCTGAAGGCAGGGGGTCTGCTGATTTTGTTCCTGGCTGGTCTAGAGTTTCGTTGTAATAATTGGTTTACCCTTTAATTAGAGGAGAGTTAGTGCAGGTTAATTTTGTGTGCTTTTAAGTGTTTGGAAGAGTTTCAGCCCCACAATAATCAGGTCTATAATTCACAAATAAGCGCTGAGTTATCAGTGCAGAAGTCTCTGGTATATTTGCTTCTTATTGGTCAAACACTACTCTTTTTTCTTCACAAAAAACATTTTAACTCAAATCAATATTTCAAGCCCAATTATTTATATATATATATATATATATATATATATATATACACACACACTACCAGTCAAAAGTTTGGACACGGTAAGAGTTTTAATGTTTTTAAAAGAAGTTTCATCTGCTCACCAAGGCTGCATTTATTTAATTAAAAATACAGTAAAAACAGTAATATTGTGAAATATTATTACAATTTAAAATAACTGTTTTCTGTTTGAATATATTTTATAAAGTAATTTATTCCTGTGATCAAAGCTGAATTTTCAGCATCATTACTCCAGTCTTCAGTGTCACATGATCCTTCAGAAATCATTCTAATATGATGATCTGCTGCTCAAGAAACATTTATGATTATTATCAATGTTGAAAACAGTTGTGTACTTTTTTTTCAGGATTCTTTGATGAATAGAAAGTTCAAAAGAACAGCATTTATCTGAAATACAAAGCTTTTGTAACATTATACACTACCGTTCAAAAGTTTGGGGTCAGTAAGAATTTTTATTTTTTTCAAAGAAATGAAAGAAATTAATACTTTTATTCAGCAAGGATGCATTAAATCGATCAAAAGTGACAGTAAAGACATTTATAATGTTACAAAAGATTCTATTTCAAATAAATGTTGTTCTTTTGAACTTTCTATTCATCAAAGAATCCTGAAAAAAAAATTTGAGCAGCAGATCTTGAGCAGCAGATCATCATATTAGAATGATTTCTGAAGGATCATGTAAATGCAGCCTTGGTGAGCAGACGAAACTTCTTTTAAAAACATTAAAAATCTTACCGTGTCCAAACTTTTGACTGGTAGTGTGTGTATATACATATATATATATATATATATATATATATGATGTGTGTATATATAATGTAGTGATATAGAAGTCACTTAATGTATGTGTGTGTGTATATATATATATATATATATATATATATATACTGTATATGTATATATATACACACACACACAAAGTGAGTTCTATATGTTTTATATATGTATGTTTGTATATGTGCATATATAAAGTGTATATATACACATATACACACACACACACCTACCTATATGAAACATTTACTGTACTAACTATACTAAGTATATGTATATATATTTATTTAGATTTATATATGCATATATAGTACATAGCACATATACACTGTGTGTGTGTGTGTGTGTGTGTATATATATATATATATATAAACTTTACAACTGACTACTTAAAAAAAACATTTAAATGTAATAAATGAAATACCCTTCCAATCTCTGTCTGTTTATTTTGTGAGAATGACCAGCTAAATGTACATTATTCTTACTTACACAGCCTTTCCTGTGTGGACACAGTTCTTATTGAAACAGGAAGTCAGGGCAAAACAAATGGAAGATCTCGTTATTCTCCCCCTTTCCATTTTATAGCCAATAGGCTTTAGCTGATGTCACATGAATCACGATTTACTACTTGCTATTTCCAGTCAGCAGCAGGTGGTTTCAGTGGGAAGGACATTCTCATTTTACTGAGACAATTTGCATAAGCACCTGAGCAGGAAATGATGTCATCAATATTTTTTGCTCCATTTTCCAGAATGAGTAAGACTGTATATTTCACATGTATACCTACACATTAGCATACCTAACAGCATTAAAAGCCACAAAACTATCATTTAGATTTCACGGCTGTGCTTTAATCTCCAGCTCTTACCTCGTCCTGAAGTTCGCAGGATGAGGATGTCCATCATATAAAGATAAAAAGTCATATTCTTCCTCCACAGCGAAGGACTGAAAAACTACATGAATTCTGCTCCTCTCCTCGGCTACAATAACCCACGTACAGTTCGCTCCGTTAGGGTATCCGTGAGGAAAGCCTGGACTTTCTATGGTCCCATTTTTCCCTTTTAATGTCCCACCACATGTAAAAATGAAACCTGCAAAAAGAGAGAAAGAGAAGAAAATATGTCAATATGAAACATTTGAAACCGCTTGTGCTTCTTCAGTAACATGATGTATTGCCAAGTGAAACAGGACATTCAATTCTAATAAAGGCAGAATGATTGATTTTACCCATCACAAATTGACCTTTCACTAAGCTCCACCTCCCTTGGTTACTGTTGCTAGCTCAGACTTACATCCCACTGGAATGAACTTTCCCAGTTCACTGTGTCCAGTTTTCAAATTGCACAAAAATCAATTTCTCTCACATCCTATTTCACTTCAAATTATGGAATTAAAAAGGTTTGCGAACTGCATTATGACAACATCTCCTGAGTTATGACAGAACAATCTCTGAGCAATACAATTATCCTCTGGGAATCGTTTGTGCAGCTAGTTAGTATTCCTCTCCGAGCTTAACACATCACTCAACACTCTGAAAAAGAAAAACATCTGACATCACAATCACATTAGTCAAATCGTGCCAGTTTGTGCGCTGATGCCCGTAATGGTTTGGTTGTGACATGAATTACTATATCTGTGCGTCGTGTTTGAGTCACCGTCGTCAGATGTCTGGGGTTTGGTTTAATGACCGCTGCTCATATGTCATCCTGACCGCCGTCGTGGGTGTGCATCTACACCTGCTACCCTCAAATTAGTAGGGCTTTTTATATGCCACAACCTGAGCAAATAGACTGGTAATGACAACCAGCATTAATTGAGCTTTTCCATTTATCCCCTTCCGCTTCCCTTAAGGCGTAATTAGCTTTGCCGACTCCCTGAGATCAAGGATATTTCCTCTCCCATCTTTTTTCCCCCCTCACTCTCAAAGCAGAGGGAATGAATTCAGAAGGGAGAGGTATGTACCAACTCATAGCCACACAACTCAGATCCACAGACACCGGAAAAAAAACGCAAAGAGAATGCATAAACAAAATAAAGAGTATTTTTGGAACCATTAAGAATTTTTTCCATCATTTTCATGACAACTAAGCACATTTCCTTGAAAATTCTCATTAGTATGATGCATCTGGACTTTTTTCCATTAGACTGTCATTACTGCAACACTGTGATAAAAGCTCTCGTCAGTGTAAATGTGAGGGTTTATTACAACCAGATACAAATCGCAACAGGATATTTTGTCAGCCATTAGTTTTGTACGTTATCACACCTAATAACCCCGCCCACTGTGAAATCGCATTGGCTGAAAATATATGCTTTAAACGCAAGCTGAAGCCTATTAAAATGCAGTTAAAATGTCAGTAAAATTCAAGATATGAGGGCAAAAAAGCCCCTCTATGGGTTTTCAACATTTTTCCCGAATATCAGCACGATTGTAAATGTGATGCTGATTTAATACAACAGTTCAATAAACTTAAGTTAACACTCAAGAAAAGGTTCAATGTAGAAGCTTAAAGGGTTCATATAACTTTTTAGGGTTCCAACGCTCTCTCACGGCCAATTCGTACGTATTTTACAAGGTGGCTAATTCATACGAATTCGTACGACGTCACTTGTACGAATTCATACGATACGGGGTTAGGGGTAGGTCATTTGTATGAATTCATACGAATTTGGCAACTCGTAAAAAACGTATACCGTATACGATTTAGCAAAAAACTCCGATGAGTGAGGTCGTACAAATTTGTACAAATTAGCCACCTCGTAAAATACATACGAATTGCTGTGAGATCGGGTTGAGGGTTCCCATCATGGGATAATTTTATAGATTTGGTTTTAATTAATTAATTTTGTTTAAATTCGTTTTTGATTGAATAATAAATGCATCTGCGCTTTGACGTTTTTTTTTTCCCCCTGAATATCAGCACGATTGCAAATGTGTGGTTGATTTAATACAACAGTTCGATAAACTTAAGTTAACACTCAAGAAAAGGTTTAAACAGTTCATATAACCTTTTAGGGTTCCCATCATGGGATCATTTTACAGATTTATTTTTAATAAATTTTTTTTAAATTCAATTTTATAAATTGAACAGCTCGTAAACATACTTTATCACTAGAAAAAATGTTGGATTATGCAATAATTTAAGACTATGATGGACAATTTACTATCCCATGAGGCCACGGAAGAGGAATTGTGAATGACAGTGAAGCGACGCATCTGATGTCGGTAGATCACATGAAAAAGACAACATGGCGAATGAAGTACGTCCAGATTACATTCATACAATATAGCTATATAACTTTTTAGCGGTTGCAAAGTAATTACATATTCAAATTAAGTACCTACTCAAGAGCTGGTCACTTGCTTTGTTCCCAAATAAATCAGCTGTTTGAATGAATCGGTTGAACGAATGACTGAATGACTCAGTTAATTAAGTGACCATTAAGACAGTGACTTGCCGCCACCTATCGGCAGTTTCAGTTTCATTTTTAGAGCATCATTTCATTTTTCATTCATATTCATGCCACCTCTGAGCTGCTTTAAACAGTCTGTGTAAATACACCTAAATGCCACTTCAGATGCCGCTTCGGAAAAACAAATGTAATGACCACATTGTTACCTTGAAAGTTTGTGTTATAAATTCTATGTTAAATCAAAATAATTTTTTTCTATTTTTTTTCTCAGAATTGTGACTTCTTTTCTCAGAATTGTGAGATATAAACTCGCAATTGTGAGTTATAAAGTCCGATTCAGAGGGGAAAAAAGACTATCTCTCAGAATTGCGAGTTTATATCTCACAAATCTGACTTTATAACACGCAATTGCGACTTTATATCACACAATTCTGACTTTGTAACTGGCAATTGCAATTTAATATCATGTAAACTCGCAACTGCAAGAAAAAAAAAGTCAGAGCTTGGCTGAGATATAAATGATCCTCAAAACCAAACAGATGTTTTGTTAGTTTCGGCAGAGTATCCGAGGCATGAGCGGTCCACTTCTGGAAAGGGGGCGGAGAGCAGCAGCTCATTTGCATTTAAAGACACATGCACGAAAACAGCATGTTTTTCCTTCCACTCAAAAATGGGCATTTACAACATGCTATTAATAATTGATCTGTGGGGTATTTTGAGCTGAAACTTCACAGACACATTCTGGAGACACCAGAGACTTACATCTTGTGAAAGTAATATAGGTCCCCTTTAAAAGATCTTTTGGGGGTAATCTCTCAGCCAAAACTGATGTGTGATTAATTTGATTAATTAACCAGCACATCATGTAATTAGATTAAAAATTTTAATCCCTTGACAGCCCTGATATATAAGTAATATATAACTGCACTTAAAAAAATCAAATATGTTCTGATTTGTTTTGATTGTAAACAAACTGCTTTTCACTGGAACATATACTGCATTGGTGTAACAAATAAATACTCACACCTAAATGATTACAGGCAGGTGCATGAGACACTGAAACACCATGAAGAGAATAGAGAAGATCCCACACACTCTGGTAGCTTGCAAAAACAGTCATTATATTGCAACACTGCAGTTATGCAACACCTGAGGAAGGCTGTGTGAGTCAAACTTTGCAATATATTGTTCATAGAAATGTGTTGTCTTTTTTTCCTTTTCATTTTTCTTCATTACTGTATTGCAATTAAAAATGATGATAATACAATGATTTTTTTATTTTTTATTTTAATTCAGCATTAACTGAATGCTATAAGGTGAATACTACACCATGGTGTATAATCACTTAACAAATATGCCATTATCATCTCATTACAGTAATGAGAATGAGGACGGCTTAGTATGCATGCATATGTAAAACAGGCTTAATTTTCTTTAGGAAATATATATCGGGGTGAAGTATGATCCAGACGTGTTCCTGATAGGTTTGTGAGAAATCAGCTAAAACGCTAAATTGATATTTCAATTTATCCAAACTAAAATAATCCCATCTATAGGGGCAGAAGAAATTGTGTTTGTATTGGAAAAAAGAAGAAATGTGTTTGTATTGGAAAAATCATCTAACAGGAGAGAAACTTGATAAAACAATTAGAGTAAAAACATACTAATTGGCTTTAGTTATTTCTCACAAATAAAAGCTGTGAAATCCTCCAGCATGTGCGGTCGTGTCTCTAAAGACCCTGTCATTACAACTTGGATTAAATTAAGCAATAAGCTACAAGAAGCTGTTATAAAGCGAATAGTCATGACTACAGGCGATTGTTAGGCATGATGCACAGCATCGACGGACTCCTTCATTATAATGTCATGATGTGAATGCACCAATTAACGGATTTAGAAAAAGATCCTTCAGTGCTATGAGATGAAGTATTGCCGCAATATATCAATATAAAATTGCATATTGATATTTTTTTAGTGTGTAATGTTGCTGTTTGAGCATGAAAAAGCTCTGCAAAGTGCCTTCAGCGGGAGTTCTTCTCTATATCTGTTTCTGAACTCCCTGAAACGCCTCCATTGTAGTCTTGAGTTTTCTTCATAATATTCCTCATTTAAATAATTCTTACGCAGAATAAAGGGGCGGGGCCTGGTTGAGTTAGTTAGTAGTGTGTTGAAACTGACGGTTATGGTAAGGGGCGGGACATTTCCCAAACACCAATCACAACACACTGCTCCGGCCGACCAATCAGAGCACATTGTGCTTTTCATAAGGAGGGGCTTCATAGAGACAGGAACTAAACAGAGCATTACTGACAGACTGGGAAGAGAGGAGCTGAACAATGGAGAATATGAGGAAAATAATCAACATTCAAGCAGGAAAACCTGTTCTAGTAGAGCACAAAAACAAGACTTTGTAAAAGGGCATACTATGTTTTTTTTAAATGTTGATTAGAAAACAATGAAACAGAAAAGTCAGGACCAAGTCCATTGCATTATATGTAGTTCTCAAAATGACTAGAGAAAATACAGAAAACTATTTTCCAAAAGCCATGAATCCACTGCCCAGAGGCTCAACATCAAACAAACGTTTACAGACAGCACCAAAGTCTTTGCAAATTCTGCAAGTGCCCAACCTCTTTTATCACAAACCTTTTATGGCAAATAAAATAAAAAGTAAAAAAATCCCAGCAAGTACAAAACATTTTCACAACTTTGCAACTTGATTGCAGTTAAGTTACATCACGGTACAGTGTTAAAAATGTTTTAGAAATCACATCAAAGATAAAACAAAATATGTTCACTGAAGCGTTTTTAGCCAGCTGAAATGCCAGGCGCTCTGCTGAAAACACCTGTCTGTGAGCGTTTGAGACCGCTTCGGCAACGCAGCGGTTTTTTTTTTTCCAGTTGAAATGCTTTGCTTGCTATGAAACGAATAATCCACGGAAGTGTTACTAGTATATAATTTCACACATAGTTTGTTTCTGTACTGTTTCTATATAAAAATGTCAATACAATGTAAAGCATTTGCTCTCTGGCTCTTGTTTTAAATGATTTTGTTCTGTTATTATGCTTGTTTTTGTCATCTGTTGACGTTGTAGGATGTGGCGGTTGGTCGGTTTAGTATTTGTCCCGCCCCTCCTCCACTGTGATTGGACGGCTGGGTACAAAGTGACAGTGATGAGCGCTGCGTTTTACCCAAAGTTGAACATTCTTCAGCTCTCGGCGACTGGTAAAAAATGCAAGCGCTCAGCGTGAAACAGACGTTCAGCACCTCGTTACGCTCCTGCCGTTTTAAAAACGCAGCGCTCTCATTGAAAACAATTGGAAAAATATGCTAGCCATGAAAAACGCTTTGGTGGACACCAGGCCTAATGCTATCTAACCAAAATAACACCAATACAATGTATTTTACTACATGATTTGTAGAGCATTTTGAATAGTTTTACAGCTGTTTTATTAGACTCAGGTCTGAAACAAACGCTCTAGTGACAAAGTGGCCTAAAATAATTATGTAACAAATATTAAAAAAGGTGCTCTTTACCAATAAAAGAGGAGGTGCAACCAAAAAATCAAAATTCAATTGAGCTGAACAAAGGTGCAACACTCACCTTAAATAATTATGTGTAATAAATGAGAACCAAATGAGAAAAATATGATCCACAGCATACTGTAACTGATCTGCATGATGTAATAAAACAAGTGGCATTGAGTTAGTGATTTTACCATGATTGACATATTGTAATGCACTTACTAGAGTGGCTTAATGCCATCATCAATGCTCAATGTTTAATAAATAATTGCATTTATTAATAATAATAATTGTTGTTGTTTCTGGAAGTATTTTTTCCGTTCATTTCTCCCAGAGAGATTTCAAAAATGTCTTGATTAAAGTGTTTTAAGCCATGAACCAAAACAATCACAACATTATAAACTTTGAAGCAATTTTGAAGCAAAAAATTATTTCAAAATTGGACAAAAATACAAAGACGTAACGGAACTACAATCCCATGAAGATTAGAGAACAGCACAATCAAATTAAAAACGATGGACAAACACAGAACTACTCATTTAAAAATGTTGATTTTATGTATAAAAACAATATATTTTAAGTTTATTGCAAAATATGGAGTATTTTGAGATCGTAGGGAAAGTGACTTGATTATCTCATTCACAGTGCTTTACTGGAGTGGGCGGAGCTAAAGAGCTCTTTTGCTTCGACTCTCTGATTCGTGGAATTTTCTGTACAGCATTATGGGTAATGTAGTTTTTCACCACGAATTCCACTGTTAAACATTTATTTTAAAAATAAGTTGGAATAATGTGGGCTGACGGCTTCAACAGAGGCAAACACCATCAATTAACAACCTCATAGCTCACAGTAGAGCTGACTTTAACGGTTTATAACATCGTTCCCAATGGAGAAAATTGAGTTTTTATTTTCAGAACCTTTATGGAATTCAATAGAATGTACAATCACAGTTTCCACACACATCCAATCAGAACACAGAGGCGGACAGATCCATTTGCGAGCGAGTGACATCTCTGCAGCTGTGGTGGGAAGAGTAACTCTGTCTGGATAATGTTAAACCATTCATTTCTTCAGGCAGCTGCAATTGGAGGCAATTGTGACCGAAATCAGCCTTTGTCTCCATTATCAGTGTCACATCACGAGGTGATTTTGGCCCTTGACTGCCCTTTGTCTAGACAGAGAAAGCATAAGATAGACTCTTAGAATTGAGGGTTACTTCTGAAGCGTTGTCAAGCGCTTTACACAGACATTTGTTATTCTGTTTTAAAAGGCTGAGCACAAAACTCATATCTTGTAGACATGGACAGTACCACTTATTTTCTTTTTCTTTTTTATCCGGCACTACAGTCTCAAAGCCGAGTTATCAAACTCAATACTTCTATTAAATGAAACGTTTTTGTAAGTTCTAGGTATAAGAAGATAATCATGGCCATGCAACATTGTTAACATAAAATAAAGCTACAAATAATGTATGTAAAATCCACTTAGCATTTAGTTTGATTGTACATGTAAACATGTAACGCAGGAATTGATTATATCATATAAAAAGCAGGTGATTGCATTCTAAAATGTGTAAAATGGTTCCCACGCTCTCTCTGAGCTACAGAAGGGCACAACAGACCTCTTCACATCAAACATGCATGTTAATCACTTATGAAAGATTTCTATCTCATGCTGAAATTGCTTTATTGTGGTTTGCTTGGAGGGTTGAGGTCAGTCTAATCTTTAACCTAGCAAATAGCATGAAACAGCTGCAGAAATACACCTTTCTGGAACAGAATCCATTAGAGATCGCTGTAAACCGACGCCTCAAACACACTTTCACCCAAACAAAATGAGCCTTGCATGATTTTTGAGGGCGCATCGATAGCGGTGATGGATCACTTAAAGACATGAGCCAAAAAAAAAAAATCAAATAAAGTAAGTAAATAATACACTACTGTTTAAAAGTCTTGGGTCAATTTTTTTTGTTTTTTTTTTTTCAAAGAAATTAATACTTTTATTCAGCAAGCATGCATTAAATTGATCAGAAGTGATAGTAAAGACATTTGCTTTGTTGAAGTCATCAGCCCGCATTATTTCAGCTTAGTTTTTAAAATAACAGTGGAATTCGTGGTGAAAAACTACATTACCCATGATGCTGTACAAAAATTCCACCAATCAGAGAATCGAAACAAGTGCCAAAAGAGCTCTTTAGCTCCGCCCACTCCCATGAAGCAATACAAATGACGTAATCGAGTCAATCTCTGCGCTCTCAAAATACTTAAATATTTGTATTTATATACATATTTTACAATAAACTTAAAATATATTGTTTTTATATATATATATATATATGATAAAAATTTTAAATGAGTAGTTTTATATTTCTCCATCGTTTTTAATTCGATTATGCTGTTCGCAATGCTTCATGGGATTGTAGTTTTTCCCTCACTAAGACTGAGTTCACAGTCTTTGTATTTTTATCCAATTTTCAAATAGTTTTTTGCTTCAAATCAAAGTTTGTAATGTTGTGATTCTCCTCGTAGCTGCTTGGTTTGGTTCATGGCTGAAAGTTTAAATTTGCATCACAGAAATAAATTTCATTTTACAATTTCACATCAAAAACAGCTATTTTAAATTGTAAACTATATTTTTGATCATAAAAATGCAGCCATGGTGAACAGAAGACACTTCTTTCAAAAACATTATCAAATCTTACCGACCCCAAACTTTTGAATGGTTCTCTCATTTGAAAGCCATGTTACTAGCATCTGTAAAACCGCATTCTTCCATCTTAAAAATATATCTAAACTACGACATATGCTCTCAATGAAAAATGCAGAACAGTTAGTTCATGCGTTCATGACCTCAAGGCTAGATTACTGTAATGCTCTACTGGGTGGTTGTTCCACTCGCCTGATAAATAAACTACAGCTCGTCCAAAATGCAGCAGCTAGAGTTCTTACTAGAACTAGGAAGTATGACCATATTAGCCCAGTTCTGTCAACACTGCATTGGCTTCCTGTTAAACATCGTATAGATTTTAAAATCTTGCTAATTACTTACAAAGCACTAAATGGTTTAGCTCCCCAGTACCTGAGCGAGCTCTTAAAGCATTATAGTCCTTCACGTCTATTGCGATCTCAGAATTCAGGCCAGCTGATAATACCTAGAATATCAAAATCAACACGCAGGTGGTAGATCCTTCTCCTATCTGGCACCTAAACTCTGGAACAATCTTCCTAGCATTGTTCGGGAAGCAGACACACTCTGTCAGTTTAAATCTAGACTAAAAACGCATCTCTTTAACCTGGCATACACATAACACATTATCAATTTATATTTTCAAATCCATTAAAGGATTATTAGGCTGCATAAATTAGGTCAGCCGGAACCGGAACACTTCCTATAACACCAGATGTACTCGTTACATCAGAAGAAGAATAGCATCTCACGCTAATATTAGTCTTTCTGTTTATCCCGAGGTTTACCGTAGTCAACCAGATCCGGGCGTATCCAGGTGGAGACCGAGGACCGGCACCTTGGCTTCGCGACCACAACGCAGCCCTGAAGTATCAGCAGAGATTGAGCCAACTAGATCATCCATTGTGAAGGCCTCATCGACCACGACAACCAGTGGCACAGCTCCTCAACACACCGTCCATACCGGTGTGATGAATACGATCCTCAACTGGACTGAACTGGAATAAATACTTTGAATGTTGCGATCCTATCAGACATATGATAGCAACCTGAATCGTAACAAAGCACTGTTCGCCAGAGGAGAACTGGCCCCCTGACTAAGCCTGGTTTCTCCCAAGGTTTTTCTCCATTTTAACACAAGTCTATTTGCCACCTGTTTGCCATCTGATGTCACCCGTTGGAGTTTGGGTTCCTTGCCGCTGTCGCCTTTGGCTTGCTTAGTTGGGGACACTTGACATTTGATATTCAACAGTGCTTTGATCTGCCGACATTGACACTATTCTTTAAGAGCTGCTGTGCAGCCAAAATTATATACCAGTTATCAATGTAAAGCTGCTTTGACACAATCTGCATTGTAAAAAGCGCTATATAAATAAAGGTGACTTGACTTGACTGGACTTGACTAGTGTGAATAAAGTAAGTAAATAACCTGGGTATAGTAAAACAAAAAACACAAAAAAATCACTCAACAAAGACACAAACTCTGGTTTCACCACCACAAAACAGATCATCACGCACAATCACACGGCCTCTAAATTCATTTAGATGCTTTATCTCCACTCCTCCTCATTCTGCTTTACTTTCACGGCGGGAAATCTCGTCTCTTCCACCAATCACTCTGATTATACGCTGCCCTCCCCGGGGTGACCGCTGACACCGTGATGCCGCCGCGCCTGCCGTCGCCGCTATAAATTGATAGGAGAAACAGCATTAACATCACGCTGCTATCGCCGAGCGGAGAAAATAGGTCAGTCATACGAATCAACATCTAAACACATAAATCTCATTCAAATACGAATGCGAGCCCAACACGGGACCCAGCTGCTCCTGCGGCGATTTTAACACATCGTCTCCACCCGCCATACAGACGCACAAGGGCTCAATCAATTTGTTTTGCCACTGGAGAGGCAGAACAGAGATGACAATAGACCTCAATCTTATTTCTTCACACATAACCAGATGGCCAGAGAAGAATCAGAGTTGACAAGCTCCAAAGGCTGGAGCACAGCACATCCACCGCGGCGTCCTCTTAGAGTCTTGCGTCTATAAGATATGAAGGGATATGCATGCAGACAGATGAGAAAATAGGTTTGGGCTTCCAAAAGGGTCACTGTAGTGCTGTGATGTGCAAACACTATCCACTAAGACAGAATAAGATCCTTTTGAATCTGATAAATCTGATATAATTGACACAAATGACTATACTGAATGTAAGACTAGAATCTTCAGCAGCTCTTCTCTAGACAAGTGCATTTCATAGTGACCACAAACATCAAACTCAGAAAAGAGCGACAAAGCAACATGAAAGCAGTCCATATAACAGCATACGAGTTTGGAACAACATTTGTTTTGGAGTAACACACTTCAACACTCAAGGATTGGATGGGAGAATAACAGGTTGAAATTAGCATCAAGATCACTAGCTCTCTAGACCTGCAGTATGTTAACAAGCAGAGAAACCATTAGACATGGATTTGGATCAATCATTTCTGTCATAAGAACAGGGGTCATCTCAGATAGCCTGACACTCTTGTTTAAGACTGTTCATTACATCTAAAAACAAACAATCAGTGGTGCTGTAAGTTGCAATCGAAAGCCAGTATTGATTTGTAGCAGGGTTAGCCGGTGGACGAGGCAAGAGGGATCTCAACATGAGTCAGGTTGATCAAGGCAGAGGAGATGGCCCTTTGAAGCCGAGGAAAAGGGCAAACCTTCGGCTTAGAAACCAAACAACTGTTTCTTTGACTTTACAATGTTTTCTTCTACAGTTTAGTCTTCAAAAACTATATACAATACTCCAAAAAAAGTATTTAGGCACTTAAGGGTGCACTTCCTCAAGTTTTACAAGATTTACGCATACAGAAATTAATAATAAAAGTAGTTTTACTTTACATGGAACAAGTCACATCATGGGGACCATTTTTAGATCACACGACCAGTCAGATTACTACAATTTATATTGGGAACCTGCCTGTTATTGGACAATTTGCTCACAGAATAAATGAATCAAATAGAGCATTTCCACAATGGCATCGGTCCCTGAAAACATGACCACCATAAACGCCAGCGCATCAAACAAAAGGAGTAGCATACTTAACCCTAAAAAGCCTAATGTATTATATTTGATATGCAAATAATCTAAATAATCAAAACGTTGCTGTTGCACACAATCTACTACATGCTTATTGATAGTTTAGACCTTTTTAGCAAGTAAAAGTCTTTTAGTGTAATCGTACACAAACCTTCAGCTTGTGCTCCACGTGGACAGTTGGTGGCGCTAGAGGGATTTTGTTAGATACCTCAAATTTGCTATGGTGACAGTTCAGATTGTCCTCTATCTGTGTGCCAAATTTCATAACTTTCCTGCAAGCGGTTCTATGGGCTGTCATAGACTACCAAAGCAGAAGAAGATGGAGGAATAATAATAAATATAGCTGCGAGCAGCAATTATCAGGGTTCAAGCGCTTTAAGACCTTCAAGCACATGCATAAAAAGGTATTTTGTTTTATTTAGCAAGCCTGTAACCTCCTAGATCAGATAGGGAAAAGACATTTACAGCCATTTACCACAAGGAAATGTGTTATCGAGGTTGAGCCAAAAACCTAGGACTAGTTCACAAAAGTTTGTTTTTTAAATAATTTCCAATATTTAACGAATGATTTGATCAGCAGCGGTCCTAGAGGCAAAGTTGCTTAGAATGAGGAGTTCTACCATACAGTAGTGTGCATAAAAATTGCGCGATACACAATCCTTTGCGCACGTAAACAACGCAAAGGCACCCCTGGTAGCTGATTTCTTTCGAATTTCTCACAGGCCTCTAGGGCCGCGAGTCAAACAGGCCCAGTGAGTTTCGTTCCGATCAGCCTACGTTAACCTCGTCTGATAGGTGCTCAAAATTCATTGGCTGATGGTGGCCATGTTTTTCGAGATATGCAAATGTCCTCGTAGACAATCGTCGCACCTTGGACAAAGACACCGCGTGCCAATTTTCAAGTCAATCGGACTGTTGTGTATCTGTAGTGGCCAGTGGCCACATACTTTTTCATGCGACCACAGACCGAGCTTCTGAGTTTGGTGAAACTATCTCATTCCATTCAAGAGGGATAGCCATTTTAGTAAAAGTGGCCGAGGCATGAGTTTTGTTCATCTTGAGCGAAGGATTCCAGTGATATAAGACACTTGAGCCTGCGATGAACAATTTAGGAGTTATGAACCATTACATACTTCTGATTGCTGTAGCGCCACCATCAGGCCGATTGGGGCGAGCATTGGTGTCGTTGTAGACGGTGTGGGTACTACCATCCCTCAAAGTTTCTAAGTCTCTATGACTTACAGTTTGGTCTGCTCGATCACTTATAGGGGAGATCGCCAATCCTTGGAAATTCTAACAATTACAGGGTTTCAGCACTATGCACTCAAACTCCTTAAAATAGGAACATTAACGGATACAATAGGTGCCTACACACCTTCTGTGCATGGCCCATAGTTAAGCGGTTGAAAAAAGTAAATCAATTTCTAAATGCTAATTTTTTTTTCAACTCATGACTCCATTTCTACTGGGAAATAAGCTTTGTAAACATTAAATATGTGCTTGGGTTTTTTTTGTCAAGCTCACTTGTATTAGTTCTAGATCATTAGATGTGACATTAAGGTGATGTTTTTTTATGAGGTGAATTCATACAAACGCTGCTTGTTAAGCCAGCTGCATTTTCTTTTCTGACAGCCAAAAATGCGTTTGGACACGTCAGAAATATATTACACTATATCACCTATAGTCATTCTGCTGGGAATCAACTTGACTTTATACATCCTCTAAAAATCACTGTGAAAATCGCAATTGAAAGTCACTGCATGCAGAATTTGATGGCATTTGATATTTTGTTTCGTAATCAAATCACATTAAGACATTTTTAAGAGTGTGCTTGAAAGGAGAGTTGGGAATGCAAAATGTCATAATATCTCCAAACCAGTATGGCTTTTATAAAGTGGCCCTGTTATATCAATGTCAATGTCAATGTCAGCTTTATTTGTATAGCACTATTCAAACAACACATGTTGACCAATGTGCTTTACAACATCAGTGTAAAAACAAATTAATACAATATTAACACACATTAACAATACAAAAAAATCAACAAGAGGGATACGCCATGGCAAACAAGTCTGTCTTAAGTTGTATTTTAAAAACGTGTACGGAGTCAGCATCCCTGACACACATGGGTAAGCTATTCCAGAGTCTTGGTGCTACTGCTGCAAATGCACAATCCCCTTTCCAGCTTAACTTGGTCCTTGTAATTTTAAGTAAATTTTGAGTTGTTGATTTCAGTGTTCTTCCCGTCTGATGCTCAATTAACAAATCTGATAAATAAGACGGTGCAAGGCCGTGCAGAGATTTATATACTAATAAAAGAAGCTTAAATCAATCCTGTACTGTACAGGAAGCCATTGTAGGGAGACCAGGGACGGAGTGATGTGTTCACGTTTTTTTAATATTCATTAATAATCTTGCAGCAGCATTTTGAACCTTCTGCAGCCGTAAGATAGAGGTTTGACTAATTCCTTTGTATAACGAATGACAGTAATCCAGTCTTGATGATATGAGAGCATGAATTGCAATTTCGAGACTCTTAAATGTCAGAAAAGATTGGCCAGATTTCTTGGCCAGATTTCTCAGATGAAAAAAGCTTGACTTCAACTTCAGGGAGCTATCAATAAAAACACCAACACATTTTTTAACGTTCATTGACAGTGGGCCAAAATTTAACCCTGCTGCGCCCTGCGCAGAACATGCTATTTTAAATGTTCCTAATTTTGTTTTGGAGTCTCCTACAATAGATTTACATGAATCTAATATCAAAAAACACTTGAATTTTCTCATAATATACATTGCACATCACCTCATTTCTCACAGAGTCTGAAAACAGTTTGTTCGAAGATTCAGTCTCTCTAAACTCCTCTCAGAGAGCCTGCTCTGCTCCGATTGGTCAGACAGCCCAGTCTGTTGTGATTGGTCGACCACTTACAGAGCATGTCGGAAACCAAACGTTCATTAGCATATCTGAATCTCAGGACTTGGTGATGCGAACAGTAATGATGGTGTCGGTTTGACCGTATCAATCTCATCAAAGTGATTCACAGCTCTGAAAACAGCGTCTTCTCGACATGAACAACACGAACCAAACTCTTCCAGTCTCAGATACAACTGGAATTACTGATGACTCGTTTCAGCAGTTCAGAATCGATTCTTTCTTTTAGGAGTCAATAACTTTCATGCACTTTGATCTTTAAAACTTTGCAGAGCTTTTACATTCACAAACAGCTTTATTACACACTGCATGAAAGGGAATATACAAAAAAGCATTATAAGGACACTGTAACATCATCTTTTGTGTTAAGACGGTAAGATATACACGTTTGAAACAACAAATGACGACAAGTTTCATTTTTAGGTGAACTGTCCCTTTAAGGATCATAATATGCCAGTTTATGCTTCACATCTAACTGATTAAGATTTCCTAAATCTAAGACACTTTGAGGAACATTCAAAAGAGGCAATACATGTGGATTAAGTTCACTTAAAAGTAAAGAAACCACAAAGCCAGTCATCAAAGGTAATCCATTCTGACAGAAAGCAATCGCTGGACAAGGAACAGATGATGTGATTGGAATTGAAAGCACTATTCCAGCTGAATTATTGAAGGGAGCACAAACAATACAAATTTTATCATTACACAGCTTACCCGGCGGGACCTTCGAGGAGCGTTAAAGCAAGACTCACCGACACAACTAATCAAACTTCATCAGTGTCAATTAACAGAAGCCCTTTTCTTTCTAGAATACTGCTGGCCCAGATCTGGTTAATAAACGAGAGAGCTTCGCTGGTGAATAATTACGATCGCCCAGGTCTGCCATCTGTTATTCAATTTGTGAGACGGGTGGAGAACGCCTGCTTTCCAAGAGCAGGGATTCCTCGATTTTACTCGGTTTGTGTAATGAACTTCAGCGGTGTTTGTCAATCAAGCCGTTCTCCGATGAACCCTGTGAAGCGCCACCTGATAACTGAGAAGAAAGCTTGTGCACCCGAGCGAGACTTTTGAAAGCTTCTTAAAACAAAAGACTGCAGTCTTTTGAAAAATGGATGTCAGTAGATAAACTTGAGGAGAAACAATACGCAGGTAGGAGATAGATGGAAAATAAGCGGATAGACAACTTCACTACCGTCACTCATACTTACGTTTAGGGATTTGTTCAAAGATTTGCCCCACATGGTTCACAATACAAACATAAATGATACCCATGCGGTTTGCCATTGCTCGAGCTGTTCATACTTTTCTAAGCAATAGGATTTACAATTTTCACCTAGTGGATGACAAAACACCTGCAAAATCCAGAGCAGCAACAAAAGCTATGATTTAAACACCTTTACAGTTCAAATAATACAAGTTTTTGAATAAAATAAAAAATTTAAACCTCACAAACATTGTATGTCAAATTAATAAATTATTATTTATGTTAATATATAGTTTTTATCATGCTGATATAAGTTCAAGTGTTCGTTTTTTTTATATAAGTTTGGTTTTAGTTAGTTATTTGATGCTATGAAAATGGGGGTGTGACATCATGATTGACAGCTGTGATTGACAGCTGTGATTGACAGCTTCTCTGAGCAAAGTGGTTTCTGAAGCAACAACAAACTTTTTTGGGGATTTTCAGGAGGAGATTGGAGCTTTAACTTTAACTTCTTTCCATAGCTGTTTATTTCACACTGACATAATGAGTTGTTCTGCAGTAATCTGTACTAACCGATTCTGCAGGAGTGTGGGCGGGGCCTTGATAACTCGCGGCTACACTTCTCGTTCACTACTGCGCAGACTCAGGTCTCGGGTTCACTACTGCCATGCAGACTTGGGTCCCGGGTTCACTGCTGCCGCGCAGACTCGGGTCCTGGGTTCACTACTGCCGCGCATACTCGGGTCCCGGGTTCACTGCTGCCGCGCAGTCTCTGGTCCCGGGTTCACTGCTGCCGCGCATACTCGGGTCCTGGGTTCACTGCTGCCGCGCAGTCTCTGGTCCCGGGTTCACTACTGCCGCGCATACTCGGGTCCCGGGTTCACTACTGCCGCGCAGACTCGAGTCCCGGGTTCACCACACCACTGCCGTGCAGACTCAGATCCCAGGTTCACTGCCACGCAGACTCGGGTCCCGGGTTCACTACTGCCGCGCAGACTCAGGTCCCAGGTTCACTACTGCCGCGCAGACTCGGGTCCCGGGTTCACTACTGCCGCGCAGACTCGGGTCCCAGGTTCACTGCCACGCAGACTCGGGTCCCGGGTTCACTGCTGCCACGCAGACTCGGGTCCCGGGTTCACTACTGCCGTGCAGACTCGGGTCCCAGGTTCACTGCCACGCAGACTCGGGTCCCGGGTTCACTGCTGCCACGCAGACTCGGGTCCCGGGTTCACTGCTGCCACGCAGACTCGGGTCCCGGGTTCACTACTGCCGTGCAGACTCGGGTCCCAGGTTCACTGCCACGCAGACTCGGGTCCCGGGTTCACTGCTGCCGCGCAGACTCGGGTCCCGGGTTCACTACTGCCGCGCATACTCGGGTCCCGGGTTCACTACTGCCGCGCAGACCCGGGTCCCGGGTTCACTACTGCCGCGCAGACTCGGGTCCCGGGTTCACTGCCACGCAGACCCGGGTCCCGGGTTCACTACTGCCGCGCATACTCGGGTCCCGGGTTCACTACTGCCGCGCAGACCCGGGTCCCGGGTTCACTACTGCCGCGCAGACCCGGGTCCCGGGTTCACTACTGCCGCGCAGACCCGGGTCCCGGGTTCACTACTGCCGCGCAGACTCGGGTCCCAGGTTCACTGCCGCGCAGACTCGAGTCCCGGGTTCACCACACCACTGCCGTGCAGACTCGAGTCCCAGGTTCACTGCCACGCAGACTCGGGTCCCGGGTTCACTACTGCCGCGCAGACTCGGGTCCCGGGTTCACTCCTGCCGCACAGACTCGGGTCCCGGGTTCACTACTGCCGCGCATACTCGGGTCCCGGGTTCACTGCTGCGCAGACTCGGGTCCCGGGTTCACTACTGCCGCGCATACTCGGGTCCCGGGTTCACTGCCGCGCAGACTCGGGTCCCGGGTTCACTACTGCCGCGCAGACCCGGGTCCCGGGTTCACTGTTGCGCAGACTCGGGTCCCGGGTTCACTACTGCCGCGCAGACTCGGGTCCCGGGTTCACTACTGCCGCGCATACTCGGGTCCCGGGTTCACTACTGCCGCGCAGACCCGGGTCCCGGGTTCACTGCCACGCAGACTCGGGTCCCGGGTTCACTACTGCCGCGCATACTCGGGTCCCGGGTTCACTGCCGCGCAGACTCGGGTCCCGGGTTCACTTCTGCCGCGCATACTCGGGTCCCGGGTTCACTACTGCCGTGCAGACCCGGGTCCCGGGTTCACTACTGCCGCGCAGACCCGGGTCCCGGGTTCACCACACCACTGCTGCGCAGACTCGGGTCCCGGGTTCACTACTGCCGAGCAGAAAAATTTTCCCAAGAAAATCTAATTGACAAAGTTAGTAAAAAGCATACATATCGGATAAAAGCAGTCTTGTAGATCACAGAAGTGGATGAACATGTCTTCAGACAACCTAATACATCATTAGTTGAATGAAAGATGACTGTGCAAAATATCTGAAGCACATTAAAAGTCAGCTAGATAGCTACAAGACAAATCTGACATCTGAGCAACATTTCAAGTCAATTATCTTTGATGAGGACGAAGAGGTTGATGATGGATCACAATGTCAATTAAAGCGTCATCTGCTTGACTGATTAAATTAATTTCCTAGATGCTTCCTGCACTATTTCACTCAGGGGTCGTGCTGTTTTTTTAAACATGATCTTCACAGACTTTCAGCTCGAGAGCGATGCTGAATAAAGGTTATGGGGATCAAGTAGGAAATAGTTTCATACTGGCTCTTTTGCTGAAGGCGACACGCTGTCATCTGAATCTGAGGTTGTGGAGAAACACGGCAGTAATATCACTAAAATTTTCATTAAAAACCCACGGCAGGTCAAGGTCTGAAAGTGAATATTTTTTTGTTGAAGATGACATTATATCAAAGTTCAGTGCTCCATGCTGTCCAAACAGATGCAAACAAATAAAGAAATATCTAGCATTAAAAATGAAAATGTTTTTTTATTGTGTATTTAAATTACTGTTGTGTTATCCGAACTGCTGTTCACATCCATTTATAGCTCTACATTTTTATTTCCCAGGATTCTAGGAGAAAAACATGAGATGAATGAGAAAGCTCGTCACACGCATTCGTTTACAGTAACTACATAATGGACTCTTAAAATACTGCAGCATCTTGAGCTTCTGCTCTTCTGAACATGTAATTAAAGCATTGATGAGTGCTGCGGATACTGAACAACAACAGTTCATCACTGGTTAAAGGAGAAAAACAGGCATCTTCAGGATGTGCGCTATTCAACGAGCGAGTGTCCTTCAAGAATACTGACAGTATCTAAGATATACGAGCAGGCCGATGCCCCTCTCAAAAGAAAGGGGAGGCTATTTAAACTTGATGTTGAACATAAAGCAATTTAAAACAATAGTTTAGAGAATTTTGACTCATGCTGTTGTTGTTCTAAACATCATAGTTTTACTGTAGTGGCCATGACTGTCAAGCTTCAAAAAAATCAGTATATCCATATGACTTGTGCACAACTCCAAGTTTTCTGAAGTCATACATTACACTGTGAAATGTATGTTAAAAAAACCTCAGCTGTGGTTGCCAAAATATTACTGTAAAAAAATGCAGTAGCAACATTTTAGTTTTTACAGATTTAAGCTTAATTTTACCTCAGTGAGCTGAGAAATACTACAGTATAGAAGGTGCAGACAGTCACTAACAAACATGACACTAAAAAATAAAGCAATAAACATTAATTTAACAACATAACACATAACAAAGCCTTAATTTTACATAACTGATCAGACAAAACAGAAGTGAAGGGTCACATTTTTTCACTGTAAATTATAAGAGGACTTGTTCTTTTTAACAAAAAACAGTATTTGTTTTATTGAAATGTCCTGTTAGTTTCTCACCATACAAGAAAGAGAACTTATTGTTAACCAATTAACAGGTTTTTACTGTAGAATTTTCACAGTCCTTTTTAAAGTGACCCTATTTTGCTTTTTCGAATATATTACCTTTCATGCGGTGTGTAATAAAGCTGTTAAAGGACTGCAAAGTTCTAAAGTCCAACTGTAGTCAATGATTGTATCCCTTAAAACTCAACTTTGATCACCAAAATGACAAACATTTTTCCCTTGAAAAAAAAAATATATTCATGCCTTAAAATAGCTTGAATGTAACTCTACACCCTTGCCTCATTTAGTATACGCAGTTCTATGAATATGCAAATTAGCCCCACCTCCTCTCACTCGCACCAGCTCAGAGATCCACTCGCTGATGATCACACTTTGATGTGATTGGTTACAAGGTAGTTTGTGATGTCACAAACACCAGTGATTCCAAACCAAGTTTTTGAGTTCACTGCAGTTTTAAGGAGAAAATACTCAGCACTGGTGTTGACTGACGAATTTGCACAGGGTTTGTCTTAAAGCATATTAAAAACACCACAGACATATAAACAACATTAAAAACTTGATTTTGACCACAGGGGACTTTAAAGATCAAAGTGCACAATAAATAGTTATTTTCTTCTAGTAGAAAGAATTGATTCTGAACTGCTGAAATGAGTTGTCAGTAATTCCAGTCTAACTTCCTGTTACAAACCTATGTAACAAAATTTACATATTGGTTTTCATTGGCTGCCTGCAAACAGCATCTCCTTTGCCCCGCCCTCAATCACTGTAGTTGTATCTGAGACTGGAAGAGTTTGGTTCGTGTTGTTCATGTTGAGAAGACGCTGTTTTCAGTGCAGAGAATCACTTTGATGAGAATGATACGGTAAAACCGATGCCATCATTACTGTTCGCATCACTGTGAATCAAGTG
Source organism: Hypophthalmichthys nobilis (assembly GCA_037950665.1). NCBI lineage: Eukaryota > Metazoa > Chordata > Actinopteri > Cypriniformes > Xenocyprididae > Hypophthalmichthys > Hypophthalmichthys nobilis. The sequence goes on along the minus strand of CM075481.1, from coordinate 755,766 downwards.
CTGAGATTTAGATATGATAATGAGCTTTTGGTTTCTGACCAATCACAGTAGACTGGGTCGTCTGAAAAGTAAAGTGCTTTTTGATCTTGGATGCATGTAAATCTATTGTAGAAGACTCCAAAACACAATTAGTAAATTTTAAAATAGCATAATAGGGGCACTTTAAATTTATATATTTTTAGTGTAGCTTTGAGACATAAATCACAATCTGCTTTTCAGAGAAAATCTTCCCATGCATTCACACTGAAAAAAAAATAACTTGTAGGACTTACTTGATAAAATCCTCGTAACAATTTGCACGAACACATTTTAAGTTTTACTGCTACCACTCTGTACAACTTACCTGTTATCATCAAGTAAAATCTATTTTCTATTAAACTTAACATTCATAAGAAATTTCATTTAATTTCATATATAGAATTAAAGGTGCAGTGTGTAGATTTTAGCGGCATCTAGCGGTGAGGTTGTGAATTGCAATATAGAGAAGCTACGGTTGCCGACACCGGACAAAAATGTCGTCGTCTGAGACAGCAGAGAGTAGCGAGTCAATCAAACGCGCTCTGCTGTAGAGCAGTTTGTCCATTTAGGGCTACTGTAGAAACATGCCGGTAAGGGGACCCGCAGTGTATGTAGATAGAAATGGCTCATTCTAAGATAATAAAAACATAACGGTTCATTATGTAAGGTCTTTATACACCACTGAAAACATAGTTATGTATATTATATTGCATTTCTGTCAATAGAGCCTCCTAAAATGTATACATTGCACCTAACTAAGTTAAGTAAATTTAATAAATAAGTAACTAATGATAAAGTTTACTTGGCAATACTTTTACTGAAATAACATAACACTATATTACTCTATGCTTTTAAAGAGTATGCTTTACTAAAAATAACACATATGCATGTCATGTTGACACCATTGGCCTGTTGCACAAAGCCGGTTTCAGTTGCTACCCAGGTAAGTTCAAGATTAGTTTGAGTAAACTCTGTTTTTTCAGGCTTATTAAGGTGGATTGGTTTTTAGCGGGTTTCATTGTTATGGTGACTTACGTTACACAGTTAGCCTGCTCCAGAGCACGTTTTATTCTGAGTTAGAGATCACAAACCCAAACTGGACCAATCAGCTGTGAGTAAAGTGACATGTATCTGATGCAATAAAGTCAGTTTAAATCAGTTTATAGTGAAAACATTTTAGAGACAAAATTGCTGCTAATTATTTATTATATTTATATTATATGAATTATGTATAATTCATATAATAGTATATTTGTATAACTATTATATTACTTGACAATTAATATTTAACTTTGCTTTTAAATTGATATAAATATAATACATGCATCGATATATAAAGCTTTTAAACAAAGTAAGCTTTCACTGCAGCAGAGTTTATTCCTGCCTTGTAAATGCATATAATTTCATGATATTTTTCATAACGATCTCTTAATCTTCAGAAGAGAAGTGAATTGCGCAGCTCTCTCGTGAGAAGTGAATCAAACGGACGCTCTGCATGTTCTGCGTGATTGGCTGTTTGCCGCACGTGTCACACTTTCAGGTTCACGCGCTTCAGAGTCAATCGCAAACTCTGGATTAAATCTGAGTTGACAGAGAAAGTTTATATGGAGCGTTGTGCAACATCTGATCCTGATCTAAACCAGTTTGGATTTATCTGGATTTGTCAACTCTAAACCTACTCTGAAACTCAGAGTTTGTTCAACTAGCTTCATGCAACAGGCCACATATCTACTTAATATAAGTAATGCGGCACTCACCTGAACACAGACACTTCAAAACTTGGTACACAATGACAGTAACATTCGACAGATCGTTTTTGAGTAGAAAATGAACTCTAGATGTCACAAATCACAAATTACTAAACCTAAAAACAAAAGCAATGATAAAACACGTCTGGAAAACAGAACAAAAAAAAAAAAAATCAACATTATTTATTCATGCCCCAGTGCATGATGGGAACACCAGTATCAGAAAAGTTGAGGATGTTTTACTTAATTTTATATCGTTGATATTTACACTTTTAATTTCTACAAGCTTGGACTAATATAGAATTTATTTTTTTAAATTATTGCCTGAACTAACCTTTTCATGCAGAAATTACATGTTTTTTCTGTAGTATTTACTTCACCACAGAATCATTTTTATCAGTGCGCCGCAGCGCTCAAATTTCATTCTCCTTCCTGCATATATTCAAACTGCTGTTGGTTTGGTGTCAAGCATGTCAAACCATGACGTGAGACATTTTAAAAACGAAACCAACCCAGAAGTGGGTTTTGCTTTGTATTCTGGTCAATATGAACAAGATCTGCCTAAAGATTCTTCTTCAAAAGAAAAAAAAAGAAAATGGGTTTGGAATAACATGAGAGTGAGTAAATATAGAAAGAACTACTCCTAAACCTAAACTTTATGCTTTCTTGGGGGTGGACAAAAATCCAAGCACTAAAGATCAAAGTCATCCTCCAACTGAGCAAATGAAAGCACCATGTAGATACTCAGCTAAAACGCAAACTCAAACCCAGAACATCCACACCACCACCAACCGAGTGGGACTCAGATCGATGATTTCAAATGAGATGAAGTTATTTCATTGGCCTCCCCATTCAACACACTGCCCAATTTCCGAAAAGCCTCTTATTAAAAATGCATCAAGAGAGCCTTGAAGGCAGTGCAGCGCTGTTTGTTTGGCCAAGGACATTATATGAGAAATAACTTCAAAGCCACGACTGCAACACCCGCGGCCTTGTCTCATCACTGTTGATAGAAGAAAGCCACTAAATATTTGCATTCATTAAAAAGGGGCCCATTATTTACCAATGTGACATTATGATGAATAGAGCAGATCTTAGAGCTGAACTACAGTAATCATGCTTTCTGTCCAACGGCATTTCAATCCCAACATCGTATGACATTTACCTACAAGAGCAGGTAATGAGGACCGACTTTAGTATGCACAATGATCCACACGAACGTACGCAAGAAAGCTAAAAATGAATACGAGGGAGGTTAATGTCATGCTGCGGCAGCACAACTTCATTCTATCATTTCCATTAGATTTCCATTAGACTGAGTCACTAAAGCACTAACGCATGCGAGGGAACGCCGCACGAGTTTAAAGGTGTTTGTTGAAAGTAAAAATGGCAGCGTGGGGGATTTTTATTCATCTAGTCACCTTCAAGTCACGTCAAATGCAACTCGTGTTGATTGAAGATGGATTTTACATTTCAAACCGAGCACATGTGCAATCTAAATAATCAGATCAATCAAAATGCAGTTCATTATTTCATTCACAACATCTCATCTCCAGTATATCTCAGACAGATTATACAACTCACTACTTTTACCCTACGAGTTGCTATATGTGACAGACGCGTCTGGTGGGCAGTTATGAGCTATTTCTGTGTCTCTGTGTGAGGTTTTATAAATCTAATGCATAAACAACACATGAACAACAATCAATCATGCCTGCGGTCCAGCTCTACAAGACCCGTGCAAACTGTGCTTTTCATTACAGCAAAGCCCTGCAGAAATCCTGAACTGTGCACTTCATTAAAAAGATTAATAAGACCGGTTAAATTATACAGAGAAGAGAAAGAGAGGGAAATACATTTTAAAGGCTTGTCAAATGAAGCATTTGAAGGTGCAACTGCAACAACTATAATACAATAAAAATACATTAAATCATAAAGCAAACTGTCTGATAAATTTATGCACTACGAATATAATGTGACAATGTATTACAAGATTGCCATTCTGGTATATATTTTTCAAGTCCTTACTGCATATGTCATTCAGTTATATACATGCTGGGTTAAAAACAACCCAAGTTGGGTTAAAAATTGGGTTAAATGTTTGCTGGGTAGTTTTATTTCACTCAACTATTGTTTAAAAATGACTGTATGGCTGGATTAAAATTAACCCAAAATAGGTTGGAAATTAAAAAAATCAGACACATAATTACTAGAGGAAACAATAAATAATAAACATTAAACATTAATTTCCAACATGTTTTGAGTTCATTTTAAGCAAGCAATACAGTAATTTTTTAAATAGTTGAGTTAAGTAAAACAACCCAGCAGGTTGGGTCAAATATTTAACCCAACTGCTGGGTTAAAACAACCCAATCACTGGGCTTGTCCATTTTTAACCCAACTTGGGTTGTTTTTAACCCAGCATTTGTTAGAGAGTATCTGAGCTATTAAAATGTTACTGTAAAAATTACCAATAATAATACAATGTGGAAGGCCATATGTAATATAAAATTCCCTGAGAACAAATTTGGGGAGTTTTAAAATAAATTCTAAACAAATGCAATGGTTCACGTATAAAGGAATTCTGGGAATTTATATATATATATATATATATATATATATATTACTGTAAAAGTATACATTCACATTGTTAAATACAATATATTTTCTTCAGGGAAAAAGTAAAATCTTTAAAATCTTATCTTTGAATGAATTTTACACTCACAAGAAATAGTCATTTCAAAATGCAAAAATGATACATAATGCATTAATATCTAGAGAGAGAAAGAGAGAGGGAGAATTTAAGCAGTGTTCCCTTCCAAAGCTATGATAGATAGATAGATAGATAGATAGATAGATAGATAGATAGATTCCTGAATAGAATGTTATCAGACTTTTGTTCACTTCAATACAGTATCTGTAGAATTTGATGAGAGCTGAGAATGTAATGAGAACATTCTTGCAACGGGACGAAACGAAAACAGAAAAACGAGACCATAAAAAACGCGATTTATCCCTATCAGTGTCCTGTGGTGATGGACACGACTGGAGAACTAGTTGCGAAGGCATGTAAATGCACGTATGTTCAGACAGAACTGAGGCTCAGTAAACTCCTGCCTATGTTTCTGCGTTTTTTCACCTGCAGCCCCTCACAGTCTCTCAAACACACCGACAGCAGCACTTACCCTGCACACACGACAGTATACAGCACAACACTATATTCCCAATGATAAATCCAGTTTTAATCGTCATTGTGGTAGCGCGAGCGCATCTGATAAATCCTCTATTCGAAAGCACTAAAAATCCTCGGCGTCCGTCATTATCAGCTGCTCTCATAGTCTCGAGTGTCCGGCAGAAACGGATAATCCTCGCGCTGGAGAGGAGACTGATCGCTGGAGTCAGTCAGCGCTGGATGTATGAGGAGACCAACAGCAGCAGCAACCTTGACGAGGACTCAACCATCTCGCCAACAGGGGCACAAAGTATTCTCTGTACTCCTCATATGACTCTCCTCACTTACAGAGCAGTGCATGTTGCTTTCAATGCATCTCTAATGAACGCATGCATTCGCATGCACGATGCATTTCACAAAGAGTTGCCAAATGCGCGCGCGTTACCGTTTTTGCATCAACCAAAAGAAACGTCTTTTGAAAAAGTGAATGCGCGCAATCGGCGACATCGGTGCTTCGTCACTGATCACTACGTGCTGTATATATATTTAAAATGAAAAGGATCTGCTTTAAATGTTACTGCTTTATATGTTGTCAATGCATCAGCCATCGAACGTTATATACAATGCAGATTTTAAATTGCATTTAAAAATAGTTGCCAAATGTATGCTACATTTAAAATAGTTAATAGTCACCTAAAAGCAATATCTTACACTAATAAAGAGACAGCACAATGTCACTGTATATTGCATTTTGCAAGTTGTTTTTGCATGCATTACTATTTAAAATGTTTGCAATGCACCAAGCATAAGCAATGCCTTATTCTAATAAATGCATGCATGCATTCAAAAAACACTTGCACAACACACATTGCATTTTACAAAAAAAGTTGCATTTTTATGCATTAACGTGTTTGCAGTGCAGCTACTGAAAATGATGCATCAGTTTGTGTTTTGCATTATCATAATCAGTCCATTCCAGCACTTCATTAAAAGTGGGAGAGTGTCCAATTTATCTATGTATAGCCCCCCCTAAGGTACATTTAATCAACGATGGGATTTTAGAGGGAGTCTTCCGCCATCTGTAGGTTATAGGACCACTTCTGTTCCATACAGACTAAGCACTCCCTCTCCTCCTCTCTCTCTCTCTCTCTCTCACACACACACACACACACACTCTCTCTCTCAAACAAATCTAATACTCACACATGCACACGTATGCATGCACACATTCAGATAAGGATGGCTGAGAGCTTGGGTTTCTTTAGAAAATATTTGTTGACAGCTAAAGATTATACTAATCAGAACGACAGAGACTTGTAATATATACAAATTGCAGATGTTTTCTATAGCAGGGCTTGAAAGCATCAACAGTGTGAACACATAGAGGTCAGTGAAGAGCTGTCCGTGGTGCTGAATTAATTACTCCACAATATAGATTGCAGAACATCCTGTTAAAGGAACAGTTCATCACCAAAATCATTTACTCGCTATCAGTGACACAAAGTGTGATGATGCTTGATACTGCAACCACTACTAATGTTCTATACAATTAACATTTATGGCTTTAAAAAGAACAACAACAACAAAATCATACGACTAAGTCTGTACAATATGTGTGAGAAACAGCCTAAAATGCAAATTATTATTCACTATAAATGATTCATCTCATCCTCAGGAGATTCTTTCTGCTTAGAATATTAACATTTTGGCTTGACCTGACATCAAAAGAATAAAAGGTTTTTAATTTATATGATTTAAGAAAAATGCACATTTTATGAGAGAATTAACTACTCATCTCATCAAGCATATATAATCAGCAATGATACATGATCAAATACACTGATCAGGCATAACATTATGAGCACTGACAGTGAAGTGAATAACACTGATTATCTCTTCATCACCTGTTAGTGGGTGGGAAATATTAGGCAGCAAGTGAACATTTTGTCCTCAAAGTTGATGAGTTAGAGGCAGGAAAAATGGGCAAGCGTAAGGATTTGAGAGAGTCTGACAAGGACCAAATTGTGATGGCTAGATGACTGGGTCAGAGCATCTCCAAAACTGCAGCTCTTGTGGGGTGTTCCCGGTCTGCAGTGGTCAGTATCTATCAAAAGTGGTCCAAGGAAGGAACAGCGGTGAACCGGCGACAGGGTCATGGGCGGCCATCATTGATGCACGTAGGGAGCGAAGGCTGGCCCGTGTGGTCCGATCCAACAGACGAGCTACTGTAACTCAGATTGCTCAAGAAGTTAATGCTGGTTCTGATAGAAAGGTGTCAGAATACACAGTGCATCACAGTTTGTTGCATATGGAGCTGCATAGCTGCAGATCAGTCAGGAGCCCATGCTGACCCCTGTCCACCGCCGAAAGAGCCAACAGTGGACACGTGAGCATCAGAACTGGACCACGGAGCAATGGAAGAAGGTGGCCTCGTCTGATGAATCACGTTTTCTTCTACATCACGTGGATGGCCGGGTGCGTGTGCGTCGCTTATCTGCGAACACATGGCACCAGGATGCACTATGGGAAGAAGGCAAGCTGGCGGAGGCAGTGTGATGCTTTGTTCAATGTTCTGCTGGGAAACCTTGGGTCCTGCCATCCATGTGGATGTTACTTTGACACATACAACCTACCTAAGCATTGTTGCAGACCATGTACACCATTAAACGGTATTCCCTGGTGTCTGTGGCCTCTTTCAGCAGGACAATGCGCCCTGCCACAAAGCAAAAATGGTTCAGGAATGGTTTGAGGAGCACAACGAGTTTGAGGTGTTGACTTGGCCTCCAAATTCCCCAGATCTCAATCCAATCGAGCATCTGTGGGATGTGCTGAACAAACAAGTCCGATCCATGGAGGCTCCACCTCACAACTTACAGGACTTAAAGGATCTGCTGCTAACATCTTGGTCCAGATACCACAGCACACCTTCAGGGGTCTAGAGGAGTCCATGCCTCGACGGGTCAGGGCTGTTTTGGCAGCAAAAGGGGACCAACACAATATTAGGAAGGTGGTCATAATGTTATGCCTGATTGGTGTATAAAACTACTGACAAAAAAAAGTGAGTTCACTCTTCTGCAAATTAATAGTGATGCAGCGACAACCAGTAAGAGTTGAGGTAAAGTTAGAACATAAACTTTGTAAAAGCAATTTAAAAATGCATTTGGGAAACTCTTTTGGTGTAATTTCCATTTCAGAACATTTCTTTTCCAAACAAAGTTAAAATCACGCTGATTTGTTGCTTCCACAGAAGAATTTGCAACAACAGAGCTTGAAAGTGTGTGTGTTATCTAAAAATGGGATTTTTAAAGGAGATTTATATGCCCTTTCTCAATGTGTTTTTAGTCTACTAGAACAGGTTTTCCTGCATTGTTGCAGCTCCTCTCTTTCCAGTCTGTCAGTAACGCTCTGTTTAGTTCCTGTCTCTATGAAGCCCCTCCTTCTGAAAAGCACAATGTGCTCTGATTGGTCAGCTGGAGCGGTGTGTTGTGATTGGTGTTTGGGAAATGTCCCGCCCCTTACCATAACCGCCAGTTTCAACACGCTACTAACTAACTCAACCAGGCTCCGCCCCTTTATTCTGCATATGAATTATTTAAATGAGGAATATTGTGAAGAAAACTCAAGACTACAATGGAGGCATTTCAGGGAGTTCAGAAACACTGATATAGAAAAGAACTCCCACTGGAGGGACTTTGCAGAGCTTTTTCATGCTCAAACAGCAACATTACACACTAAAGAACACAACATTGATACATATTGCATGACATGAGAACACTAGACGCATTCTAATCTACTCTTGTGCTGCCGCTAGGTGACAAACATCTTTATGGTTACTTTAAATCAGCTGAGAAAACCAAGACAAAGCCTTTCTATACATTCTGATACGCTGAAAGCAGCACATCTCGTGCAGCTCACGCTCCAGCCGAGGATTATCCCACACACTGCAACACAGCAGCACTGCAATAACATCTATATGATACATGGTCATGAATGCAAAGCATGCTGTTTTTCTATGATTTATTTCTAGAGCAACCCATCTGTCCATTGATTTGATGGAGGCCAGCAAAGCTGCCACTAACTGAAAAACTGGCTCGCTGTCAAAAAGTTTGTCTCCTATCAATACAACTGAAAATAGATATATAAAGTGCAGTGTTGGGGGTAACATGTTACACAGTCAGATTCTTTTTTCCAAGCATTGCTTGTTAAATTTGCACCACAGCATGCTTTTTCCTATTTAAAGTGACTGAAAACTGTGTTGGGATTAATATGGGCATATTTAAGGTGTGTAAGAGCATGCTGGGAAATAAAGTTCTAGAGTGCGAGAGACATGCACAGCGGGACAAACATTTCTTTCAGCTCACCCTGTCAAAATACTGCTGGTAAGCAAAAATAAATCCAGGCATTTTAACAGAATCGGGTTATACTGTATTTGTAGCGAACAAAATGGCAGAATTTGGGGGTTGCATCAGAGCAGCGGGGGATTTGCTCTGCCCTGGAGCTCGAGGTACGGACTCTATAAACTTGCCCAATGCAATTTCATGGTACAGTCTATATACGCCTGCATGCAAACATGTCTGTGGGTAACACTCGCCCACAGCAAAAAATAGCTCTTCTGATGTGCAAAACACCTCGATTCTGGAGCAGAGAGAGTCTCGGTCAGACAAAGACTGAGTGCAGACGTAACTGAGTGTGTTCCCATCTACAAAATGTAACGGATTTAATCAATTATAATATAATGTAATATTATATAATATAACATAAGTAATATGTAACAGACAGGGAGGAAAATAAATCTACTGCATGATTTTAGGAGTAATACAAAAATTAATATAATATAATATAATATAATAATCCATTTAATGCTTTTAGGAGTCATTAATTTTTAAAAAAGTCATTTAAACATAACATAACATAAGTCCAATGAATGGGTCAATGACGTGACGGGTCATTTTTTTTTTTTTGTCCAAAGGCCTTAATAATAATAAAAAAACAAAGATATGACATCCAAAGTATGTAAAGTAGTACAACTTGATCTCTTTTATTAAATTCAAAAGGTTTTAATTATATTTTGCTGCATTTAAAGGTATTTTAAAGTTTTTGACGTGTCCAAAGGTCATTCGGTTTAACTGTCCAAAGGCCAATACAGCCATTTCATTTGTGATTAAAATATCTTAAAATGTAATAAATTTTTTTTTTTTTTTTTTTTCTGGCATGATTTTATAACATCATATATCAACATAGTGCAAAATGTTATTAAAATTATGTGTAGAAGTCTTTGTTATGAGAAAGAATGTCCGGAAAAAATTAATTTCATTGATGTCATTCGGAGTAACCAATATAAGGGGATCATTTTGGATCAAGTCATGCGGTCAGTATCATGTGACAGGATGTGACATCATTCAGACACCTGTAAAGGACCACATGGTCATGAAGTAACTAACTCTTTCTTAACTATTTGAAAAATTAATGTTTTCACTTGCTCATACGCATGTCCCGAAACATCAGGTCATTCGGTACAACCGCTATAAAACATGGAAAATGTTGTAATATTTTATAAAATTGTACTAAATATAAAATGCTTGATTGTCCTTTTGCTAGCTAGCTAGATATCAGCCTGTTGAAAATATCATCATTTGGTGTAATCAAAAGTGTCATTCGGTAAAACCGAAATTTTGATTAAACCGAATGTCTTTTTTGGTGACAAATTTTGTCCATCTTGTAAAAAATTGATTATAAAAACCTCATAATCTTACTGTTAACACTTAATAAAACTTCTACATTAATTATATCTCCATTAACTCCAATATTAATTATATCTCATAACTCCA